>UELU01145777.1:71144-82826 GCA_900490025.1 Megastigmus dorsalis
TTTGAAAAGATTTGAGCAGTTTACACCTGTTATAGAATCTGATTTTTTTCATAAAAATTTAACAGATTTATGCTAACAATAATCTATAAAATTGAGTAAAATTTCTTAATGCTTAATAAAGAAATTCTAAAGTTATAACCCTAGTTTCAAAAAATTACATTTTTCGAAATAACAAAAGAACGAAACAAGCAATTTAAAAAAATAATACTTCAAGTTGCAGGTAATTTCACGCTCTTCTAAACGCGTGTTATTATAAGCTTATTAAATATTAAACTTCCCTTAACAAAAAAGGTAAAAACCCAAAAATTAAAAAGTAATTTTCTAAAATAAAATAAAAGAGAATCAATGAGTCTTAAAATTTATTTTTCATTCTTCGTGCGATGAAAAACTGAGTAAAACTAAGATTTATATTTTGAAATTCGTACATGCATTCTCGAGATAAATAGGTATACATATATATATATACACATTCACACACAGCTACGGAAAAAAATTCTCCAAACTACTAAAATTTGGCTCCTAAAGTCTTAAAAGTGATTTTCAGAATTTTTGAAAAAAAAATTCCCTCGCCGATACAAAGCTTCCTCTCTGTGGAAGCAAAAGTACCATGTTTTCAAAGAATGCATACAAAAATACAATCAATTTGATTAAACGATTTGTATAGCATTATGTACACTACACATTAGAGTTCTCCTTACTGTTTCCATACGATTTTCGTCTGCCAATACATCATTTACCAAATATGTATACCGATGGTAGAGCTGACCCACATAGCTTACCACACAGGAGACATACGCAATTGCATGAGAGTATGGTAGCCTCTCAGTGTGTGTCAAACAAGCATTGAGATTCCCCGTACCTTCCCTTAAGGGGAAGCGGTAGCGATAGAAGACGCGTTGGAGCCAGGTGACGCGACATGAAATAAAAATAAATTATAAACAAAATACGCACATACCATGCAAAAACAGCGCTGAGCGGCGTAGCTCTTACGGTGCATCACGTTTGTGCACCATTATATTTTACGCAGGATACTTAATTTCGACCTGCAATTGGAACAGGTAGCCGAGGTGGCTGACAGGTCCCAGCCGCCATTACACCCAAGTCAACTAGACGCACTGTGGCGTCGCGATTCTCGCCGGTGAAGGGAGCAGGTGAGGCGCGCAACGGGTGTAGTACAGTGTAGTTCAGGTTCTTGCGCAACAGATGGCGCAACCTGAACTACAAACAACTACAGCGGCGGCGATTTACAAACGAGGGCCGACGCCGGCCGGAGATATGAAATTCTCACAGAGCGCAACTAAAATTACTTGTATGCAGCTAAATGTTTATTCACAACACGGAGAGAAATTTGGAAAGAATTTATGTCAGTAACAATGGACACCTATTTCTTCGATTGTCAGTCGAGACAGTTAAGTAAGAGACATTTAGGTCGCGTCACCTGACTCCAGCGCCACCATCAGCTACGTGGCGAAGAGCGTCTTCTATCGCTACCGCTTCCCCTTAACACGCTGGATGGCGCTACCTCTTGCCTCTTGTTACTCGCCTGTTACTTAGACTTGCGTCACGGCTCTGTTTCCCCACTTTGTCGAATTCTTCCCATCGCTCTCCCTCTCCTCGTCTCATACCTATAATGTTTTCTGATTTTGCATCAACTGTCAATTTGAATATTGATCTAACCCCTTCAGTCTTTTCTCGTCCCTCGTGAACACCTGGTACAGTACTTACTATACTTTTCACGAGATTCGGAACGAGAGAGAGAGGTGGTGAATAATCAAATTGTGGGTGTATCTTTGATGTTTTTCTTTAACTATCGCATAATTGATTATTAATGTACAGTAATTAAGGTAAATGACCCAGTGACTGGACACGACTAGTGTCGAAGTCAAGAAATCGCCCAGACACTGGGGGTGTTTAATCACTAGTGCGTGTTCTTAAGTATCCATTCATTGGTATCTTTTCTCTTAATTATTTATTTTTAATTGTGTTTTATAAAAAAGGCTATTTTGTTAAAATATTTTATTTGTCCCTGAAGAAGTAGGCGTTATATGCCTTCGAAACGACGCGCCATGAATGGTTTGTGAACAAATTACGATTTTATGATTTTATTGGTTCCACAAACATCGATCGAGTCACCACATTATTAGTTAATATTAAATTTTTGTATATAAAAAGTCTGGTTTGAAATTTGTTTAGACTATCCATCTTTTACTGTAAATATATTGCAAAAAAGTGTATAGAATATTCGCATCACTATGATCAGGTAATATTATATTTGGTATGAAATGTCGCATAGATGCATTCGTTCCCTGATGAAGTGATGATATAAGAACATAGAAACATATTTGTTAAACTTTATTACTTACTCAACGATATTTACCGATACAGTTCTGGAACTCGTATTCCAAGTTATGCAATAGGGTAGAAACAAGCAAACATCGATTATGCAATACTAAAATAAACAGAACTGTATTTCTTTTTACAAGGATCTTATTATATGGAACTAATCTTTAAACGCACAAAATTTTATTCGAATATTTATTATTACTTCTACGAAAAAGAAGTTATGGAATAAAGAAAAAAAGGTTTTGCATTGCTACTTGCAAGGTTGAATTACTCTTAGAAAGTCGTCCAACCCGCAAGACAATTTAATCAAATGTTAGGTGGTTATTTGTTGTGATACTATCTAGATACAGATATGACCTTTCAAGTCATTTTGAAGAGAATTTTTGGAAACGGATAATTAGAATTAAATAAAATCTTCGTTAATCAAAATTGAAGTCACTTTCTGAAGTATTTTTCTGATTTTAATATTTGATATTAAAACATTTAAATTGTGATATCAGTATTTAGTTTCGATCAATTTTTTGGATAAGTTAAGTAATGTTTATAAAAGTATTTTTGTTTATTTTAAGTACTTTCTTGATTAAATTTAAAAATGTTATGTATTTTTATTATTTTTACTGCATTGTCTTTTTCATATAAGATAACTAGTAAAAATCATTTTTATTATTGTGGGTGTGTATGGAATTTAGTAGTTAAAGTAGACAGACGAATAATCAAGGCATAGATTTTTTCCATAAATGCTTTTTTTTACTTTTCCAATGGTATTTTTTTTTTAATATTCTTTTATGCTCTAAGTGATAAAGGGGATGCCAACGCATATGCAACAACTAGAAAATTGTAGAAGAACGTAATATTCTACTGCTATTGTTAAGATTGTCAAAACAAAGAATTTAAAAAAAAATATTTAATATGAGGAAATGTTATTAATTAAATAGACGAATAATCGAAACGAAAGATTTAAAACTAGACAAAATAAGTGAGAAAAATCAATATTTCGTCATACATAAAACTGAAAAAAGTTTGAAAAATCGCTTTTTCATTGATTTCATAATTCTATATATTTTAAAGCAATTTTATACGTAAATAAAAAAAATAAAATTTATAAGTATCTATTGACATTTTATCTGCAATCGAATTTATATCTTTCGTATATGCTACATTGACATTGCTCTTTTGTAGTACTCTAATTCATTTTGCAGTTTATTCTGCTTTGTTGCCTTCCATTTCCAGCTTTTTGGCGCCTTCCTTTGGTTTGTTCATAGTTTCAATTATAAGAAATATTTTTGCTAGTTTCATGAAATATTCTTTAAGATATAAATATTTTTTACTTAATTTACGAGTAGCAATATAATCTATTTTAGCAAGCCAAGTGTCAATCTATTTGCTGCGGCTTTATAAAATCTGTGGCCTTTTGCTAAAATCTAATGAAATCTGTTCAATTAATTTTTAATATAAAATTCAATATTTATCGCTTTTATAAAGAAGTAATGTATATTACATATAGTTATAAATAGTGTTCTAGATGTTCTCCAATATGTTTTATATGTTTCTTTAAATTTGATAAAGAAATATACTTTTATGTGAACATAATAAATTATGCATTAGTTTTTAAGTCATATGAGCCTGAAGAGGAGGGTATATGTTTCTACACCCTCGAAACGTCGTTAATAAGGAATTAAAATATTAATAACAATTTGCGTTCCGTGAAGATCGATTTAGCCATTTACCAACGTTTAAACAATAAAAAAGGAACGATAGCTTCAATATTAAAAAGAAATATACTATCGAGTAATGGTCTTGTACGTCTCTCACGAATCGTAGCTGTTTTGCACATTAGAGAAAACTAAAGTTCGAAATTCTCTTAGAAGAAATAATAAACCTATTATAAAAGAAATGGAATAAAAAAATTAAAATTATACTCTAATAGAAAGTTGTCTATATGCTTTAAATCGAAGGGTAAATGTTAAAAGTTAAAAATTATATAGCTGTGACAACTTTGAAAAATAATACACACGAGTACTTGGAATAAAATCTGAGGTGATGCAGGGTGATAAAAGTCATATTTCATGGTTTGCTATCTCAAACATTTAAAAGCTCATTAAAACAGCATCATATTAAATCAATTCACGTTAGTTTTTTTATAAGCTTTTATAAACTGACATACGTTCTAAACTCATTATTTTAAAAGTTTACTAGATACCATACTTTTTATGTTCTCTTTATGTTTCTTTCCCTCTTCCTTTCTCTTGCTCTTCTATTGTAGAATAATAAAAAGTTAATCGAGTAATTGCTCCATAAAAATTTATACAACGCATTCTAAAACGACGCACAGCGAATACTGAGGTATTTCAAGGAAGATGAATGCGTTTTCATTCAACGAGATACGAGACGGCACTTATTTGTTTAAGCAAATTTTTAGAATCATTTTATAGAGAATCACGAGGATAATTATTAATTAAAAAATCAGTTTATTCTTCATTGAACCGTGAAATTATTAATCAAATTGTTAACCATGGTATTTAAAATAGTATTGGCGTACTGCGAGGTGCATGAATATAAAATAAATATTATTTATAAGTAACTTAATTACTTTGCAATGATATTAATAATTTACAAAAAGTTTGGTTTCATTTTTATAACGTTTTCTGAGTACGAGGGACAAAATAAAAACATGAGAAGGTAAATGGAACGCAGAATTATTATTCGAAGTTTTACCGCTTATTAAATAAAACCGGTTAAAAAATAAAATTGTAGTGAATCTAAATAACTTATGCAGATAATTTTCCACTGTCAATTATTTAATATCAAATAATTATGTTCATTGATACATACATTATGTTCTACACTTTGCGTGCATTCTTCTGTAAAATTTTAATCAGTATAGGACCAGTCTTAGTTAGAGAACTAATTTTATGTACGTGAAATGCAAACCAGCTATTTATATTTACTGCGAACTAAATTTATTACAACAATCAAGTTTAGAGAACCAGATCCTGGAAACCGGAAGACAGTTGACCCTCAAGGCTATTTGAGACTCTCTTTGACTTGGACCGTAGAAGCAAGGAGTACTAGCATAGCTTACACTTTATACGATGTGGGTTTTGATTTGTTGTTAAAAATTGTACAATGATTATATAATTTATATTAAGCTTACAATTCTTAAATTTTAATATATATATATATTTAATTAATTATTGAATAGTAATGAGATATTGAGATAGTCTCGCCTGACTATATTAGTGGTTTTACTACTTATATCCCACTCTGTAGCCCAGTTGTAGTTCCACGCTGTAAAATTCTTTATAATTCTTTGTTTATTTATTGATTTTAACGGTATCAAATTTTTATATAAAAATATGTACGTTTTTTGAACGTATAGCTTTTATTTACCGCCATTATATTTTTCAAACTTTTCTCTTTACTATATTTATAAATTAACTTGCAATTTTAGAATTAACCAAATAAATATTATAATTTATTCTAAAAGATGGTAGGACAATAAGCATAGTACTTATATTTCAAACAAAATAATGTTATATTTACCTAATTCATTAATCTTCTCTGTTGACACTGGACACGATCATTCTATTATTCAAGTCAATTAATTAATAGATTAAACAGAGAAATTTGAACATTTTTGTGGAAGTACTTTCGTTGCAGGGAGGGAAATTAAAATTTTAATAATTTAATTTTCATATTAATTTTTAATAATAGCTTATCAAACATGCCTGAACACGTATTTTGAAATTCTATAGTTTTTAATCAATGCAATACCACCAACGGTGTTCGCGCAAAGAAAGCATATTTTAGTGATAGCTAGTAAAATCGTAAATGACGAAGGCCAAGGTGACATTGATAACACCTCTGATTATTTATGATTGAAGAATGGAAGTTCTGGCTCTCGCCTCTCTCTCTCTCTCTCTCTCTCTCTTTCTCACTTTCTCTCCCTCATAAACTACAAGGCTAACGCGCTCCCTATAATTCGCTCAAACCCGGATCGACGCATTTCGATTCGCTCGGATGAGCGCTGACGCTTGAGTCTTCCGCGTCAATACTTCTCTATTCGGTTTAATTTCACCTCATCCCAAACGTAGAAAGGCGTAGATTGACGATTTCTTTTGCCTTACTTCCTTTTCTTCCATCTCTCTCTTATCTCTCCGATTACCTTTCGTCAGTCTTATATATGCCCGAGTCAACCGACAACAGGACTACTATTGCTGAAAATCGCTTCCCCTTCGCGACGAAAACTTTAAGTCCCAAGGACTTTCTGGAGAAGGTGGAGGCACTTTTCCGAGCGATGTCGTCCAAGGAATCAAAAGGAATCCTCTAGCGAATCTTTTTCGGGGAGGAGAACCAAAGAACCCCGATTATTCACCTTGCTGACTATTCTGAGCCCCGGACATGGCGTACAGTTAAATCAAAACGAGTAAGTCAGTGATTTTATCATATGCGTGTTTGTGTGGGATCTGTTGGGAAGGTTATGTGATCGTTGTTTTAGATATGTTTCGTGAGGGGTTGGAGCGCAAGCTTCTCCTCCCCAATTTTAGTTCCTTTCGCAAACTTAATGCGAAGCTAATGCCGATACGGTAAATTTCTAGGATTCACCATGGGTATAATAGAATGTGCTGCAATACTCCGCTAATACCCATAATACTGAATTATCTATCATAAAAGTATTTCACGTGGAAGAAATTAGGGGAATAATGTTTCGTATTACTTCCACGCAATGTAAAAAAAAACATATTATATCTAATAGGAGCATGAAATTTCACAACGTTTAATTTCCCAGAAACCCGAATTACATTTCCAAAAATACATTTCTTCGATCATTTTCGCTTTCGTAT
Organism: Megastigmus dorsalis; assembly: GCA_900490025.1. Classification (NCBI taxonomy): domain Eukaryota; kingdom Metazoa; phylum Arthropoda; class Insecta; order Hymenoptera; family Megastigmidae; genus Megastigmus; species Megastigmus dorsalis. Next base: position 78,332 of record UELU01145777.1, read on the forward strand.
ACTTGCTGTAAATGTAAATCAATGTATTTTTTAACAGTAACTTTCTGCGCATAACAAGCTTAAAGGTATCATCTTAAGAATTAAGCTAGTATTAATTAATTGATTTTCCTGGAAATGGACTGCAGTTGTCCGATGGTAGTTCAAGCGCATCATTTCTATCACGATGATTTTCCACCGCAAAAGCCGCATCTTTCATTGAGCGTAGAGCGCCGTACAAACACTGTAGATAAAAACTCGGGTGTCGGTGAATTCAAATTTATGTTTCTTTTCCTCGACGAGGCGCATAAATCTGCAGTATATGGCGGTGTGGTAGGATAAGAGGATGGGAAAAGCTCGGGGAGAGCGAGCATATATAGGGGAAGACGGAGGGTAGACAGAGCAGAAACTTGGCCGGGGTTTTCTTGAAACTCCTTAAAGCGCGAGAGAATAGCCGGGTGATGAGCTCGTTCGGCGCAGCAGAGATGAAGGATTCCCCCCGACCCTCTTATATATACCCGCGGTATATACTAACCTTTTTATATCAATTCTTTTTCATTATGAAAGACACACAATCATAACAATGGAGTGCTACTTAAGATTAGCCTCGGGATGTAGATGACTTCATTTAAGCCCTACTACACCGAGCATAAATTTCAATGAGTCGCAGTCGTTCATTTGTTTACTCGGAAGTCGTCGTCTTTCTCCGGAGGAGAATTTAACCAGTTTTAAGCATGCTACTTCAGAATTCTGTGCTCTTCATTGTCAAATTTCATGCACTTCAACGTGTATCTTTAACAATAATGAGGCAGACGAAGTAGCGAGGACTATCTGCACTCCTCTCAATATGTACTATAAAATGTACTTCTCGTGGTTCTGTAAAACATATTTTTAATTTACTACATATTCTTTTAATTTGTAGATGTGAAAACTTCACAACATCTTTTCTACATGTGCATATGCACATACTTTTTCAGTGAAAATCAAACTGTTTCACTGCACATCTTCAACAGACGAGAAGTTTTCACATTTTCAAATTAGAGAGTAAATGAAATATGAGTCCTGCATTTCAGGAGGGTCTTTCACAAAAAGAAAAACAATATTTTTTACCGATAATTAAAATATTACACACTTGAAGTATTTATTTGTTATTTAAAAAAAATCAGTATACAAACCCACTAATTTCATTAAAATATATTGAGTTTTTAAAATGCACAATCTATTTAACTCTCTTATGAGGTTATATTAATTTAATCAGAATTAGGAATTAATTTATAAGTACTTAGGAATTGCTAATATAAACACACAAGGATAGAGACATTTAACAATTTATATTGTTTTGAATATAATCTGCATACTTAGACTGTTCTATATATCTCACTATATATGTCTCTATATATCTCACTTTTATACCCGGTGTCTATTAAAACAGAATTTTGGTTTTTGCAGGATTACGTGAAACAAACTTAAAATTTTACAATTTAGCATATCAAAAATAAAAAGTAATTTTGTTGCTAAACGAATTATTTTGAGAATTTTTGCTCTTCGGAAAAAAATTCCGATACGAAAGGGTTCATCGTAGCAAATATTGGAAAAGTTCTGTAATAAATAAATGACGCACAGGTAGTACCAGAATGGATGTTTATAGAGTTAAGAAGAATTACAAAATGATTTAATTTTTAATTTCAAAATATGTAAAAATGCAAAGATCATAAATGCATGTTTGATTATTTTAAAGCTTAAACTTTACGGTGTTAATTTATATTTTAAGTACCTCTTATGCACTTTATTTTCATAAGAATATTCTGTTCTTCGGCCTTCCAAGTTAAACTTCAACTTTAACTGAAGTGAAAAATTTCTCATGCAGTATCACACTTTCCAGAAGATATTAAGCTCTATCTACTTTTCCCAATAGAGACTTTATACAAACACGATGTTATTTTTCTATTTTCATTCGTGAAAGACTTGGGAATTGTTTCTTTTTAGTTGTCTAGTCGTTTACATCAAACTATAAAAAAATAAAATACAGAGCAAAAGAATTAACATTATTTTTTCACTAATAAAAAAAAATCTATTGTAATTATCTATATGCTTGGTTGAAATCGATAGAATAATATTTAAAATTTTGAACGTAACTGAATTTTAAACACATTTTAATTAAAAAAGTTTTTACGACTCTAATTTTAATTGCTATTTTCAAAAAGAAATTATTTATAAACGATAAAATAAAAAAAAATAATAAACTACAGTAGGGAAAATAAAATAGAATGATTTTACAATAAAAAAATCACAGAGTTGTAAAATAATTTTCAGTCATTGTTAAATTGTAATAAAAAATGTAGTTTAAGATCAGATTTAGTTTTATCTGTTATAAAAATTACAATTAATCGCGTATGCTGTAAAATGTAATATTGTGTACAGTTTTCGTATTTGATACTAAATGTACAATCTCATATGATTATGATGTACTCTATAGCAGTCTTTATTGCACTTATAATAGCCAAAGTTTTATGAAAATGGTTCATTCGCGAGTATCAAATATACTTTTAAAGGTAAACTTTAAAGCGTTTAAATCATCGTTACTCGAGATTTATTCCAAACTTCTCAAGATACAGAAGTGCAGTTAAGAGAAAGTAAAGATGAATATAAGATGTTAAAGTGTTAAGTGAAAATGTACCTACACGATTGAAGTCAACTACAGGAATATATACATTTATACTACAATGTTACAGCATGAAAATTCTCCTAACATATTTTTTATCAACAGCTATAAATATTACTTTGAAGACTATTATTAATTTTGGATGTTGCATATAGAGACTCTGGACAATTATTAAAAATACACTGTTGTTTTAGATTAAGTGAGTATACCGATGAATGTTAAAAAAGAAAATTTGTGTTATCACTAAAAATCCACATTATGCTATTCTAGGATCACAGGATTCTATATGTAGTAACGCGCAGTGATAAATTCAAGACTTGAAAGCCGAACGTAGACGAGATTTATAATCTTATACGTGAACCTCGAACATTTGCCTATATTTTCACAGTTCATCGGGCAAACGTTATTCTATCTTTGCGAAACGATCTATATGCATTATGAAACCGCGAAATCCAATAAATGTCACCAGCTGACGCGCGGGCACGCATTCGCGTATTGTCTGACGGGCAGCGCGAAGATAAAGGGAAATAAAAGGAAAATCCTTCATCAGCATCGCGCTCATGTATATTCATACGGACTTTACCTTCGGAAGTACGAGGAACTATCCATATTTAAAACTGTACAACGAGATTCTCCGACCTTTTTAAGTATTTTTACCGGGACGTATACGTATATACATATATATATAAATAAATGCACAGCCAGATTATTTGTTCAGTAAGATTCTTCGGATGAGAGAAGCACGAAGCGAGAGGCGAATAAAAAAAGTGAGAATAAAGACAGAGCGAGAAGAAGGAGGGGGGGTGAGGACGACGAGTCTGCAGAAACGGGGCTCGAGTGCAAAAGAAGGGAGGAGTGGAAAGTAATGTCGAGAAGCGACATGGAAAAGTCGCCGAGCTTCCTGCAGATCCTCGTCGCGCTTAAGGACAAATCCTTAGACGATAGAAAGAGCAAAGCAGCACCGAGAAGAAGCTGTATATACTTACAAACAGAGGAAGAAAGAGAGAGGGAGAGAGAGCGTGAGAATATGAAGGAAAAATAGGAACAAAAAATGTGTCCGGCAGGATACCGGGGGTGGTAGAGGCAGTAGCAGCCGTAGCAGTAACAGCAGCAGCCAGTCTTACGGTGTGAGAGTCATTTCGAGTGTCATTGAAAGCGTCGCGCCGGCGACGTTGCGCAAGTGAATGAAGTCTCGTTGTGCCCCTTTCTCTCTCTCTCTCTCTCTCTCTCCCTCTCTCTCTCTCTCTCGCCCCTCTCTCCCCCCATAATCGATACTCGAAACTTGGCTCTCGCTATGCTTGTACGTCGTAAGAGATAGAGAGAAAGAGACAGAGAGAAGGGGGAGGAGGGAGGGCAGGAGCGGGATGAGGTGAGACAAACTGTGTACGTATATATAGGTGTATGTATAAGGACGGTTAGAGCTGGAGGGAGGATTTCACTTATTTCTCGGCGAAGTGCAGGAAGCTGACGATCGCACAAGTCGAATTTCTGCGCTCGTCTTCTTGCACGTAGCCTCCTACTACTCTCTCTCTCTCTCTCTCTCTCTCTCTCTCTCTCTCTCTCTCTCTCTCTCTGTCTGTCTCTCTTCTTCACTCGACGCCCGGGCGTAACGGTTCGCGCCAATGTATAATCATGATCGTCGAAGATCGCGCGTGGATCAACATTTGCTCTTGTCCTGGTCGATGATCAATATTTGTCGGCGGCTTTTCCCTCCGGCCTAGGGGATGGGGTATCATACGTCTAGCTTGGATTATACACATGCATAATGTAGAGCCTGACGGTGTGCGTGTGTACGTACATATGTGTGTGTGTGTGTGTGTGTGTGTATGCAGGGATTATATCGAAAAATTCGATAAA
>UELU01145777.1:82846-105270 GCA_900490025.1 Megastigmus dorsalis
GTGTGTGTATGTATGCAAGGGAGGGGGAGGGGTAGGGGGGTAGGTGTGTGTATGTGGGGCGATCGTCTAAGAACATCGATTTGAGAATCGACTGCTAAGCTTACGCGTCGGATCACTGAGAAAATTATGATACCGGAAGCACTTGAGTGGTTATTAGAGAATTTCGATGTTATTCCAGCTACCTAGCTTGTAGGACGTAAGGGAAGAGCGAGTACATCATATACCGAGACTATGCGAGTTAAGTCGAGATACCAACGTTAGACGTATTCTAAATGTAAACAAAATTTAACAAGCAAGGTATAAATTGCATAGAATATTAAAAGATACGACGTTGTGGTTAGATGAGCTTTAAAAAAAGCATGTATTTTTTTCAGAATACAAATCAAACCTGGGATGCAAGTATTAAAAAATACTTGAAAGAACTTAATTAAACTATTCTCATTCTCTGTTATAACTTAAATGAGCTTGTGTGGTTAATTGTAACGAATGATATTCTAAAAAATTTGCATAAAAACCTATTTTCTTTAATCTTACACGAATATTCAAATTACTACAATTTGTTTCTCTACCCTCTAGTTACTCGTTAAATATATGTTATTAATTAAAGCTATTATTCTGAATGAAACTAATTGTATAATTTACTTTAGTAAGCTATACATAAACAAAATAATAAACGTTCCTGTAAATAAATTTTTTTATCTCTAATTTGATTATGAAAACACAACTTAATTTTTTCGTTCAAGTAGTATAGAAAATGAGACTTACATGGACTTCGTTACTCTTGCTTTCATATGTAATCGTATTTATAAGAAGCTTACAAATTCATGTTTAAACTTAACAAGCACGTTTAACTATATTTTTAAATAAATACTTACTTCATAAGTGAAGCAGTGTAATTTGTAAGGATAATTTTGATAAAAATCCAGCTTAGTCAGTGACGAATGAAACAATTTTATATTAATTAGCATTAGAAGATGGTAATTACCATAATAGATCAGGATAGCTAGGCCAGGGACTTGTGAGAGAAAGATAGATAGAGAGAGCGAGAGAGTTAGTGGCAAGAAGAACTTTGAACATCGGACTCCCCTATCTACAACAAAGCAGATTAATTTCGTAGCGGGAGGGGGGTTAATTTTGCAATTTCACCTATGCGCACGGGGCTAATTTCGCGCGTTAAGTACCGAGAGTCCGCGGCTGTTCCGGTCCAAGCGCTGAAAGCTCGCTCTGCGCCTCCATATACTTGCTCTCTTAATCTCTCTTTCTCTCCTGTATTCATTTACTTGCCCACTTTTCCAAGCCCGCGCGCGAAATTGCGGATAGGCAGGATTTCGGTGCTTTGGACCTATATACATAGGCTCGGTCCGCGAGTTTTATTACGCTAAACTTTCTTGCAAATTTATATATACGCCGCTTTTAACCGTAATACGGAATTGTGGCACATTTTTTATTCTCAATCACCCGGTGGAAGAGCGAGGGCCGTAAAGCTTGCGCAACCGATGACGGCAGTAAGTATTTCCCTTTTGTTTATTGCTTTTGCCTTTATGATTTTTTGTAATGATACGAGGCGGACGTAAAAATGCTTTATCGGAGATACGAATACAAAGGGCATTTCGTGCGCAAATACTTTGTGTACAGAGTTTGTTTTAAGATCTCTCCTTTTTTTTTGTATGGAATTTAGGTGGACAACGTATATCTCTATTTTGTTTTCTTATCAGATATATATACCTTTTCCAGTTGATCCACGTTTGAACAACGATTCTGGACAACGAGGGGCAACGTTCACCTCAACGTCTAGAAATTCCAATTCCACGACGAGACGCTAAGCATCACCATTCTTACGGTTCGCTCTTAACTTTCTCATCTTTCCTCTTCTTTATCTCTCTCGACTCGCACTTGAGATCTTTGGCTCTCGCATAGGAGCCGACCCGACGCCGCCTGCGAATAAATAGATAGCACTCGCCGCGTATAACGCCGGGGCTATTCATTTAAATAAAGTCGCGCCCAAGTTGGAAATAAGTTTTGAGGATACGCCACCTACATCAACGTCGTACTAGCGGGTGATGCATGCGACCGTAGACCCGTCTGATGCGGTGGCAGCCTCTGCTCTTTCTCTCTCGCTCCTCTATCTCTCTTTCTCTCGCGATGTGTGCGTGTGTGCGAGTGAGCCAGGGTCGTGCTGCACGTCTAAGGGCGTAATTCACTCGAAACATTTTTACACGATTCATCAAACTGACACACCGCAGCCCTCTAAACGTTGCTTTTAATGCTCCATTGAAAACTCATGTGTTGCACATATTCTTTTTTATTGGATTGACGGATTGCCGGGGGTACTTCGTTAAGCTCTTGACGACCCCCAGGGAAAGTATACTTTGTGATGCACGGACCGTATTTTTTTTTTGTTTTGTTTAAAAAATCATTTCTGTTTTGTTGGTTTCGTTACGAAACGAGGCGATCGCTAAAAGACGCGATGCACCGATGAATATATTATTTATATATTATGTGACGTGAGCGTCGTCCCACCACAACCGTGTAAGCTTTGAGAGGAGCCGAAAGAGCTCTCAGAAAAGGGGATAACTCGTTCTTCACGCTCTCGCGGGTATAAATACCGCCTCGTTGCCACGGCTCGGCATTCATTCTTTCGTTCGTTCTCTCGGGTTCGCCTAGAATCGCACGAGCTATCTTCCACTTCCGAGACCTTTCCTACCTCCTTTATTCCATCCTATGAATAAATTCAATTTTTTCTAAAAATCTCATGACTTCCTTTTCATTTAAATATCGTGGCATTGCGTTGTCCCGATCGTCAACCCAAGACTAAAACGTTCACTTACTCCGACGATTTGTGTCCGCATAGTTCACCTATAATCGTCAGATTAGAGTCATTTTGGATAATCCAATAATCCTTCGCGACTGTGCAATCCAATGCATTAATTAAATTCAAACAGTAATAATTTCTAGAAAAAAAAAAACTCAAAACAAAAAGCGAACACTTGGCCCTTATGTAGTCCATTACGTGGCTGTATTTACGAGACTAGCATAAAAAATAAACACCTAATTCCTTCATCGGCGATTATGCAGTCCGATACGCAGCGACTACGAATGCACGCGGAAAAAAGGAATAAAGTGACTACAGAGATCGCGAACACACTTTTAAAAATAATTAGCAGTGCCTAACGGTTACCCACTTCGCGACAATCGTAAAGACACTGAAAAACGAATGATCTCCAAGCTCCGGCCGAATCATGTTTCCGTTGTGTAAAGTAAGAATTGACGCGTTAAAATTGTTGGATTTGGCGACATTAAAGTATCGCGGTTTACAGCCACGCGATTTCGCGATTAATAAAAGGCTCTCGCGATTTTAGAAAGCAGTACATCTCGGATCCAGTACCGAACCTTTCATTTTCTTTTATCAAAAAGTATATGTTGAAAAAATAATTTGATAAGATTTTACACTTTAAGAATTAACTTTAAGCTTTTTTTTAGCGAATATATAGTTATTAATCGTACGCGAGCGCGATACGCTTTGTGAAATATTAATTCAAAAATATGTTTTGATCTATACAGTTTAAATAATTCAATAAATCCATTCGATGTCATGAATAATATAATCTATAAACTTGCATATCATAAATTTATTTCAGAGCAATTTATGTATAGAAGTAATTTATTTATAATATACTAATGTACACTATAAATGAGTTTCAATACAATTTATCACATATACATATATAAATATTTACTATTTATGAATTCGATTTCCATAGTCCAAGTATTCATAATATTTATCGAAGAGATAATTTACAGAAATTTCTAAACTTATTAGACACATTTTTTTGTATAGAAATGCATTATAGTCCTTATGTATTTATATGAATCCGATAAATAATACGAAAAATTTATTGTGAAATCATATTTGAAATTAATAATTAAAAACGATCTCATGGCCGTCAAAAGAAAAATAGATCTAAAATTAAAAACTTAGCTAATCCCTGACCTTTCATATCTGATATTGAACACATAACAGAATATAATAATATTTTTGATAGACTTCTAAACAACTGCATAGCGGCACATAAATATGTCGTGGATGAATTTCCATTCCAATTCTAAAAATGTAAAATAATGATAAAAGTGGTGAAATTATACAATAATATGCTAGAAAAATATAAAAAATATGAAGAACTAAAAAGTGCGTTTTGTCCCAGGTCACCTGCTTATCAGTAAGATTACGGGTAAGTATATAATAACCGTATCTTAGACGCAGTACTGTAATGATTTTTCTAAATACTTAATTTAACACGTATATAAATGATGATGATATTGTTATACAGCAAAATATATATATATATATATTCCGTAATGTAATAAGTCCTATTTGATATCAATGTTTAATATTTGTTTTTCAGTTATACAACGTTAATAACTTGTACTGCTCTCTCATACTTACGCGTTTAATTGAAACTTATCAACTTCTGTCGTCCCATGCAGTTGAACATAACTTATCTAAGTAAAGTTACAATTCTTGAAGCACTGATGAGTCATGCTTGGAAAATTGTAATATTGAAAAAAGTATGGATTCACATTTATTCCTAGAATAGCAAGAATATCTGACTATGTTAGAATATTTCTTAGAAATATGTATATGAAATTAAACAGTTTGTAATGCTAAAATATGATTGCAGCGTATCGCTATACAATTATTAAAGGGTATCTTTCATCACAATAATAAATAATTTTCATATTTCGGTTATTATTGAAATTTCAAATATATTCTTGTGAGGTCTCTAATTGTAGGTCATTGAAAGTTTTTTCAATAATTTGAAAATTATTTTTTAGTCGTCATCCCAGAAAAAAACGAATTAAAATGAATTTTGAAATTGGAAAATCGACTCATCCATTCTCGAGATACAGAGGTATACATATATATATATTCTTTTAGTGTCTGTATATATATATATATATACAGACACTAAAAAATTTTCTCGACCATAGTCAATTCTGATTCCAATAATAATAAAAAAGCGTTTTTGGAAAAAAATTTTTTCACCGTCACAAAACTTTTTTCAGAGGAATCAATTATTTCCACATAAATGTCACCCTCTTATTGATCCTGAAATACAGAATGATAGCAGACCTTTTCTCAACTCAACAATGCTGCGAGAAAGAAAGAAAGGGAGAGTGGAGCTGACTTTCAGTTCTCTTTCCTAAAAGGGAACTTCGAAAAACTCTGCTGAAAATCAGTGCGATTGTACAAAGTTGATTAGAAAAAGGGCAAGGGTATTCTGTAGTTACAACAACGTTTTACTATGTAAACTATAGAGATAGTTTATTTTTCCAATTGAAGGTGATATATATAAAGTTTATATAATATAAAAATATTTGGAACTAATGATGATCGAAACTCGAGCGATTGAATTATAGTAAAAATTATAATTAGAGTTACCTATCATTCCGTCGCTGATAGCAGAACGTAATGATTTCCTAAGATCTCACGTATAGGGAATCAATATTAATGTTTTGCCCATATTCAGCGATATAGAGAGTTCCAAAAGAAATATTTTTTCTTATACGCTTGATTTTACCGCATCAAATATAAAATATGAAAAATAAATTCTGGAGAATCCTTTGTAAACAATATCTTTACCACTTTTTTTATGTCAAATAAAACTTTCTGGTATGCAAATCAGAGGATGAAAAATTTTTTTTTTAGCGTATCAACCCATTTCAGTGGATTCTAGCCATCAGTACCGTAAAACTCGCAGCATTCAGCAAAAGCCTACAGATCGAAGAATGAAAAATTACTTAAAAAAAAATTCCCCAACCTTACAAAAATTCCAGCTCCATCTTCATTGGTGTAGTTGCTCTCTCCGACATTTAGCTCATCACTCAAGCGCTAGGGTTTTGTTTCGGCGAGAACGATTCCGAACAGACCACACTTGCATACAAGCGAACTAGCAGTGTAACTGTGAAAGGGTATATGCAGGGAGAAGAAGCGCGAGATCGGCAGGGTGTCGCGCAATGTCGAAGCGACGCGGCGAGAAAAGTTCGCATGAACGAGCCGAGAGAAAACCCGCATACATCCGTCCATACACTGATGGCCTGTCGCACATGCGCGCGCGGATTTCATACTATGGTCTGGCCTAATTTGGCCCGATGGCAACTTTTCGAACGTGTAGCAGCGAGTAATGCGGCTCGCCCTCTCCGCGCACCCCTTCCACACTTATCCTGCATTGCACATCGCGGCGTGTGCACATAATATACACGCGCGGGCATCCATTAATTTGTACATGACTGTGCGACTGTGTGTGTGTGAGTAGAGTTGGAAAGAGGAGACGGTGAGGCTGAATGCACGATAAAGGTGCGCGACGCGTCTGCGTGTATTATTTGTCCATATGTGAGAGCTGCAGATACCAGCTCGAGCGTGCGTATAAACCTTGCGGGACAAATCCCACTTGTCTTCGTGGTTTTCCGGTCCGCTCGCGCAGACGCTACTGCAGTAATCCCGCGGATGAAACCTGAGCTTGAAGGTAGTCGTAAAGAGAGAGGAAGAGGGATAGCGAGAGGAAGTGAGAGCTGTGCTCGCGAGAGAGAGAGGGAAAGAGGAAGAGCAGAGAGGCTAATGGGACGAAAGTTGAAGGACCTGAAGGGGGGCCAGAAACTACCGAGAGATACGTATATTCATTGCGAATTGTATAGCTAATGCAACAGTGTGTGGTAGCACTTACATTATACATGAACTTGGTGGATTTCCAAAATTCAGTACTCACTTTAACGATATTTATCCGAGGGGTCAGGCCTTTAATTGGGAAAGTGAATACCCGTATTTCCATTAGTAGGAAAATCCATGATTACCTTATTGTAACATTGTAAGAGCTCTAAAAATTATTTTCTATTCATGATTTTGGTCAAAGTTTGGAAATATTGTTTACTTTCAACGGCGAACTGCTAATATTTTATTATCTTAGTAGTGGCTAATGTAATGAAATCAAAATCATTAAAATCTTTGTTCCAATTTACAATATAGTAGTCGACTTGTAATTATTGAACACTGAGAGAATTCTCGTATTTCAGTTGAATTCCACTACAAGTACAGAAGCGACATCTACCTTTTAGGGCAACACTTGCGCGACAACAGCCTGCTGCTACCCTAAATACCTGAAAGCCGTGTCCTATATGCAAAGGCAACTACTGTACCCCTAGCATAGCGCTGCTCCTTATACCTCTTGTTTAGGGCTTCCTACTGCCCTAAATAGGAATAGCAACTGTACAATTAAGCGTACAGCTGCTGCACCGCATTTTGCACATTTGTAGTACTAGTCGGGACAGCAGACGCCTAAGAATTTTCTCGGTGAATGGACCATGAAAAATTGACTTTTACATGTTACAATTAATTAATAAGTACAAAATAATTGTCCAAAAATATAACTGCCTTCTATTTAGAAATATCATACGCACGAGTCGTACATGCGTTTTCAATATTTGGTTTTTATTTACGAAATAGAATGTTTTTGGATGGATATGTGTAGAATTTGTAATTGTAAATTACTTTGGATTTAATTTTTTATCATTTAGTATTGATACCGTTTTTGGAAGTTTTTGGAATGATATGTGTAGAATTTGTAATTGTAAATTACTTTTGGATTTTTTATTATTTAGTATTGATACCGCTAGTAATCTTGAATTTTTAATTTTTACAGAATGTACAAAGCGATATGATTTAAATCTTGATCAGTAATATGTATATCACAAGCTTTTCTATCCATGGTATAATTAATAATATTATAATGCTATACAGCAAATAAATATTACAAGATCAAATTGAATTAAAATTAATACATTAACTTAGTAAAAATTGCTATAATAATAATATAAATTTCTCCTTATAGAATATAACACAAAGGTACATAGTTAGAATGAAAAATTAAACATAAGTGAAATTAATTGGTTAATTTCGACCTTTGAAGAATTTGGAAAGTTACGTCTATTGTTTTAGAATACTATACTAGAATAATGGTTTACGTGCCTCACATAATTTACAGAATTCTTTGAGTATAAAGTTGTTCTTTATTTTAAACAAACTTATACATCAAAACTTGTTGTAAATTACAAACATTTCAGAGCAATACATTTTATCGATTCGTTAATATTAGCACTAGAAGGAACGTACGCTCCCTTGAATTGCAAGCCAGCCCGTAATATTTAACCCTTTGATCCTGTGCGGCTGACACCGTTCTTTGCAGCTAGACCATGATTTATACTGCTACCTTAGTAAAATTATCGATTTCTTGCCAAGTTAGGTAATGTATGCGATTTTGATAACCTCATCGACTGTTAGTCAAAATTGATACCCCAAGTAATGATGAATACCCTGAAGCCGAAAAGCGGAAATCGCATGCTAATGGCAAATGAATGCTAACTTATTAGCATACATCGATATACGAATGAATAGTAATCTACTTATTTGTTTAGAAAGGATTGTGTTCGTAGGCTATAATTTAGATATGCTTGATTTTTACTGAAAAAAGAAATTGTAAATATTTTTTAAATAATTTACTATTCAGTGATTTATTACATTATTTTTCTCTTTTGAGTAAAATAAAAATGGTTACACCACAACCAACAATACTAAACAAGGGATCAAACAAAAATATTTAAATTAAAAATTTGCATGTAATAATAATTGTTCAAAAAAAAAAGAATACTAGCAACACGAGGAAATGAATATAAAAAGATATCATTCATTTAATTGAAAACAGAATTCAATAATTTATAAAATACATCATGGAGGGTGATGTTGAACATTCATGAAATACATCAATAATGAATATTTGCATTGGATTGAACCGCTCTTATATAACGCTGTTATGATTTCTAATGAATCCCTTTATAAAAAAATCGATGACTAGGAAAAGTGAATCCAAAATAAAACCAATGTGATTGATAATTTAATTTAGACATGATATATGCATGAGTCTAAATTTTACAAATAAAATAATTAAAGAATGAGAATTCTGATAATTTAACATTGGTTTTGATGCCCAAATTGTTTTGCTAAAATTCTAAATAAAAGATTTTTGTGAAAAGTTGTTCTTGAAGTTATAAAATTTATTCATTATGTTTCTCCACATTTTTCAAAGTCACATTATACTATAATTTACGTATATAGTCAAAGCAATCAATATTTTTTTAACAAAAATTTGCTTATATATAATATACAAATGATTCTATTGTTCTTAAAGTTTTCTAAATTAAGTAGAATTTATTGATCATCATAGAACGCAAGAAATTTATACTCATAACCACTACTATTATATGGTGCACTGCTTAAGAAGTATACAGTTTCTTAATACCTTACATATAGAGTAAAAGAAGAAGAAAGTCCTATTAAAATGAAGGATCATACGAAAATTACAAAACATTAATTTTAAAGTTAAATTAAATATAATAATTGTATATAAATAGAAATGAAATATGCGTTTCGCCCCGGGTTACTTGTTGGGCTCATCAGTAAGATGATAAGTACCATATCTTAGAGGCAAATGATATGTATATACATATACTTTAACTTGTTTTATCGACAAATCTAAAATTTGTTTTAAAATAATTTACTTTGTGATATTCTACGATGATAGTAAATATTTTCTAATAATCGGCATTTTTTAATAAAGTGCAGTACTCTCTTAGTACTTTTTTGTAAGTAAAGCCAGTATAGTTCAGGCTGCGCCAGTAAGGTATTTACGCATAATTACCTTACTGGTGGTGAATATTTTCCTGCGATAAGATAAAAGTAGCCATAAAGTCATTTTGAGTATACCTAATTCTTAGAACAAGTACATACAGAAGTTGTCTGACAACAGCCCGATCTTATCTACTTATGCATGTAAATCAGTGTACTTTCTTTAAAGAAGCCATGATCCGTCTTAAATATTAAACCGATATCTCAATATTTTCCTTGCATATAAGAAAATAATCAGCCGTTTTTCTCATAAAACTGGAAAGATTGACTTTGAGCAATGAAAATCACTAAAATTCGATAAGGTTCCATATCTTTTTTTTACAAACGTGCATACAATGTTTTCGGATACAAATATAATAATCGTAATATTAGTTCAATTTTTGATATACAATAAAATATTTTCAGTTATTTTCTTTTATAAATGTAATCTATTCTTCTCCGTAACTGTTACAATTTACATACGTGTTACGATCACATCAGTGCAAAAAGATACAAATAAACAACTTTAACTTTCTACACGTTCTGACAAAAGTGGACATGGAGGCCATAAAGTGATGGGAAAAGGTTGTTAGTTCTTCGTTGATTGTCGTGCTTCTTCTTTTGCGATGTCATCCTTCGTGCGGTCTCGCTCTCGCTCTTACATTTCTCTCTCGTAATGAGAGAACTTGTCAATACTTACCAGTTTCTTCTTGCCCTCCCCGGAGACCAGGAATTTCTTGCTTGACTGCTTTTCACAAGCAGTTTTTCTTCTCATACGCGAAGAAGATTGGACTGCGCGACACGAAACATGCTGTGACAGTTGTTTTTCACCCATGTTTATAAATTTGTAGCGCCGACGGCTGTTTCAACTTGATGTTTGATTCTATTTAATCTTTATTTATTTATAACACCGATTCCTGTTCAAATTCCTGTAAAATGTTTAAATGTTACATTTGGTATAATTCGAAAACAATGCTACGATGATGTAATGTTAATAATAATAAATTCCGTAGAAAAGACGAAGGTACCAAATAAGAATTGGTTGAAAATATTTGCATGCCGATAATGATATATGTAGGTAAGTTTATTAGCCAAAAGTTGCATCCTGCATGTCCCTTGTAAATATTTGTTATCTCAACCATATACATATAGGTGTAGCTGCTTAAGCCTGCAACAACTTAATAAGCTGCTGGGTTTGTACCCGCATAATAACTTCACTATAAAACCTACGACTTTGTGCATATGAATGAGTGAGTTTTAGTGTATCCTCGTGCACACGAGTGCATTTAAAGGGTGCGGAAAATGAACGAGAGAATGTAGAAACCATCATAAGACACTTGGGAATCTGCTTCAGTATTGTGGGAAATCTCACACATTAAAACCACATCCCTTTAGGAACTTACTCAGACTACCAACAAGGGACCACTTGCGCAGTACTCGAAGCTAATGCTTTTTTTTCTTCTTTCACTGCATTTGGCTTGATAAAATGGAGAAGTGCGTTCGGCTTTGCTGGTGAATCCATTTTATTCTCACATCCTTGAATTCAGCTTATTATTATACTTAAGTTGTATATATATACATATATACTTATTTAGATGTAAATAAGGTTCTGAATTATGATACTCACATAACATAATTTTTAAAATTCATCAGTTTTTTTTGCTTGTAGCCGAAAATGACTTTTTGATGTTCAGTTTTTATTTTTTTATTGCAAGTTTCAAGCTTCTTTAAAAATTTGATATTTCAAAGCATTTGTTTGTGCATTGGGAGCTGTATATTTTTTTTAAACATTTTGCGTCTCTATATCTTTATTAGTATTTTATTTCTCAATTCATTTACTAATTCAGAAGTCATTCAAACTACACGTATACTCCATGCTACCCTCTTTTTCAGGCGCTCGGCCCAATCTCAGGCACAGTTGATGATTGTCTTACGCGCTAACCTGTCTTTGCTCAACGGGCTGAAATATTTACATTGTTCTTTACCTTCTCCCCAGATTTTAGAGAGGATGCGATTCATTCCGCTAAATTCAAAATGAGACATCAATTAGTCGATATTGTGAGCCAATCAAATCAAAATTCAGCCAATAGAGTCAATATTTATCGAAGTCAGCCGGATCGACAAGTCTTATACATAAGCGTTCTCTCTCGTTTTAATAAAGTCTGAAGTTCTTAAACTTAACTGTATATCTCTGACTTAATTATTCAGATCTAACCTCACGGTAAACTTTCGATATTAAGATATCGGAAACGAAATGATAACGGAAAACCACATAAATATTATTTACGTCCCTTCAGGGGAACTATGAATTGGAAATTTTAATAATAACTGAAATTTGAAAATTATTTCTTAAAATTTCTTGCATAATTCATGGGTTATTTAAAAAAATGTATATTACATATAATTGGAACAAATAATTGAGTTTGAAGAAGCTAAGTGACTATGAATTAGCAGCGGTTTTTCCGTTGCAATATTTTTGCGTTAGGCGTATAGAGTTATTCATTACGGCTCGTATTATTTCAGAGCACCAGGTAATATGATACTCAGTGTTGGATGGATTTTTCGAAACTTGTTTCATCATAAATCTGAACCTCGTTAGTTAGACACTGATTGGCAATTGAACTTTTTTTTACCAAAACATGCGCATGTAAATGTAATTTTAGTACGTCATGGTAGTGTTGATCGAAAAAAAATTGAATTTGTGCCTATTTGTTCATAATCAACGTTTACCATAAACTACGTCCAATATTTTTATTGTAGCAATAATAAGTGAATTGAAATTGCGTGCTAGTAGGAAAAGGATGTTGAGTGTAGGTTTATAAAATAAGAATGGATACGATTCATTAGTAAACCAAATTTTGGTGCAAAAATAATGAAGCATAATAAATTGAACGACATAGTTTGAAATTTGAAAATTATAATTTTAATACATTAGTGTAAATAATTTAAATCTGCCATAAACTATAAAACGATATTGCTTTTATTATCATGAAAAAAGAATACAAAAATAATATTTGTTTGAATATAACTTTGAATAAAAATTGAAGAACAAATCTTTTAAATGTGGTTTTAATAGCGTACTGGTAAGATCGGCGTATTTCACACGGTATTTCAATTAAAAATAAAATTCAAAGTAGGTTTCTTATTGTTGCTTGGAAACGTGCAGGTTGGTCAAGGTTTGGCACATATACGAAGATAAACGTGTAAACTAAGTAATCTTTTTTTTTTCGACCTGTCAAGAGGCAAGCAACTTTTCTTAACGAGACGTCGTTTGTCAAGCAGTCGACTGATGATCTTGCGGATGCTTCCGGCGGTTACCGAAACTTCAACGAAAGCTCACACAAGCTGTTAAAACTCGACGGGAACTTTTGATCTAGAAAGTTTCACCTACACGGGCAACTTGTGCGTTACAACATCAAACCACGGAACCCTAATCGCTATATAGCAAGAAACGAATTCGTACTAACTGCAAATTTACCAGACCGATTATCTAATTCGCGTGAGAATTGATTAATGCCCTTTTTAACTTGTACCTACAGCTTCGTAATTGTTTTTCATGCGCGAACTACTTTATATACTGAGTGAAAACCTCTGCTTTGTCCATAATACGATTCTAGCATTTATTATTTATGAAAATTTCATTAATGCAGAGCTATAAATTATTTTCGTACGAATATTGGGAAATTAGTAACTACTTAATTTTTGCTCCCATCTGGTTTTACGCTTTCAAATAATCTCTATATATGTAATTATGGATTTCGTTTCGAAAAGCCTTACAGATTTTCCAGGTAAATACATTAAGTATTTTAAATGTTGGTGAATGTCGAATCACGCTTTTAATGCATTTCCTCTGTAAAATATAACCAATGCGGTGCATTATGAGGTTCATTCTTGTCCAACACAATATAATAGTGTTAATGTTTAATGGGATGTTATAATTGTAATGAAATGAAAATTTTAATAGACTTTCGAACGCTCGATTTCCTGATTAATCACAGCTATTTTCCAATTTATTATTTTACAAAAATTTTAATTACGACTCCAATGGTAAAGTTAATTAATAATAAAATTTTCATCAAGAATAGAACACCACATTTGTAATTACCTTCCATCTAACCTAAAATTTTTAATTAATTTAATTAATTTTTCATTATTTGAAGTATATAATACCACATGTTTCGATTGAAAAATGAAATAAGCTTTTTAATGATTAAAAACCCTTTGATTGTGAAAAACAATAACAGTTCACTCTCGGTTTCCATTAGAATATTGAAGATAAAATCACATATACTAGTCTAAAAATTACATATACTAAAAATTTGTTTCGAAAAGTACATTTATCTTACCTTACTAACAATATATTTGAATAATATTTAAGCTTATTAATACATATTACACTACCTTTAACTTATTTTATATTCCAGCAACGTTATTATAGCAAAGTTATTATATATTTATAAATTAAATATGTCGTTCTATTATTTATCAGGTTTTAATTATAGTAATTTACTTATTATATTCACAGTTAAATTTTTGGCTTACTTTATGTACTCAACCAATTATCATTCTTAGCCATATATAGTGTGAGACAAAAGTTTGCAACAACTCACTTTTAATCAGATACGAATGTGAATAATATATTTTTCAAACTCATCCGTTTATCTAAGATGGATTTTTCTTTCCCAATTTGGGAAAGTAAAATAAATACGAGCATTCAAATAAAGTGAATGGTTATCTCGAAATCCGGCAAGACTTGAATATAAATCTCGAACTAGAAAAAGAGAGAGCGGGAGAGAGGGTAAGAGAGTGAGAGACTGGTGGAGGGGAGAAAGGATGAAAGAGAGAGAGAGAGAGAGAGAGAGAGAGAGAGAGAAAATGCGCGCTTTCGGATAAAAAAAAAGAGGGAAAAAAGGGAAGATAGGACGGGAAGAAAAATACCTCGAGATCGAGAACAACGTGACGAACAGGAAGGAGGTACAAGGTATAAGAATGGCCGCGGCGAGGCTCGCGCGGGAGAGAGAAAAGGCTCTCCACAGGCAGGAGTCAAGTACAATATGTTCCCGTCGATTTTACGGTGATATACCGGGAGGCGCTCACCTATCCCTTTTCCTCCTCCTGTGTGCCTCTTTCCCTGACTCACTCTCTCACTCTCGGGCCGAGGCCGTGGCCGTAAACGGATCATGAATCATGGCCGCGCAGCGGCCCAAGTAAAACTCCTCATCCGTTATCAGCGGCTCAATAAAACTTGCGCCCTTCTAATAGACCCCTGAGCCCCTCAATCTTTTCCTCCCCGGGGCGAGAGAGGGCCTGGGCGTTACGACTGACACGGACCGAATCTAACGAAATGCAGCACGCGCGCACCAACTCCAGAATGCTAACGATTGACAATTCACGCGTCGCCGATGTAATTCGCGCGATTTGCCATTTCTCGCGCTCTTTTTCTTTGGCATACTTTTTTTTCCGCTCCCTGACTCCCTTTTGCATTCCTTGTCGGATCCAATTCCCGACGGAGCGACTTTTAATCTTCCCCTTCGGATAGCCTTCCTACTGACGCTTTTACGGAAATATGTAAACGAATTAGTCTAAATCTTCTGTTTGAAAAGTAACCATCGCCTTGCGATAGTAGTGTGCTTATAAGATATTGTTACAGTAATAACTGTATAGTTTTGAATATTGTTTATTTAGGGGAGAGAATGGTGGGAATCACATTTTCAATTATTTTTCAAAAATACAATTTGAGGGTTAATATTGGAATGTAATGAATTTACGTAATACAACCGTAGTAATTAAACCAAGGACGTTCAACGTAAATTTTAATTCTTCGCTATTAATAGTATAAATGAAAATAATTTTTTACGAAATGGTTCAGTTTTTAGGTCAAATAAATTATATTATTTTATTTTATTTATTTCACGGGATAAATCCCAATTACATAGAAAAATATAAGTACAAGAAAAATTGAAACCTATTGTGACATGATTAATAATATTTTGAATTGAGAAATAATAAATATATTTTGGTTTATTTTTCATCTGTTTAAAATAAACTTGGAAATATATTCCGATGTTTAAAAATATGATCATGACCTCAAGACTATGTACCATTCAAAATTCTAGGTGTATAATATCCTAAGTACATGATCTCATGATGAAAAGGAAGTTTAAATTCTATTATTTGATTTAAAATAGGGATTTAAAATATTATCAACAATATCATTGATAGCAATGGACTGGAAGTAAAATAAAGAATCACTTATAAACAATATATTGAAACCGTAGATCTACAATTATTAAACAAGAAGAATTAATTTTTTATATAAATTGTTAAAGATAGGGTCAGCTATCGTACCTTCAGCATATTTTTTCACAAGACAATAAATCTTTTAAGCTCTGCAAGTATTTTTAAGCGTTGTAAAGATGATACGGAAACAATATTGAAGATAACAAATCATAAATAATTCATTGTATTTCTGTATTAATTATTACAAAACCCCATGCGGTACCCTATTGATCTTATAATTGTAAAAATATGGTAAATAATAATAATAAGCTACTGTAGATGTTTATTCGAAGAACAGTCTAATAGGGGAAAAAAAATTTGTCACGCGATTTCATACTTACACAAATGAATTTATTTCTCCTTTCCTCGTTTCAACATTGAATCACTCGAATAAATTATTGGAATCGCCGAAGCAGTAAAAAGTAGCTAATGATATTCGCGAGAAAACATAGTAGATTCTGAAATATTTTGCATTTACATAATAAATTCAATGCGTAATGATTTCAAGAGCCTGTAGAAGTAGTTGCCTTTATAAACTCATTTAGCTGACAAGTACCACGTCCCACCCCCTCGAGCCAGCAGCTCCTTCCTCTCGCAGTGCCTGTGTCTGCGGCTCGTTTTTCTACCCCATTCTCTTTTGCCATCCCTCTTAGAGTCATCTCCGCCGCTGCTGCCGCCGGCCCACCCCTTTTTTCCACTTTCTCTCCTTCGAGGCTTCCCCGGGAGAGGCGACGATAGGATCTGCGGGTCAGACGACAAAGAGTAATGTCCCTTCCGACGGCAGATAATTACTAAAAGATGTCGTCTCACTCGTTTCTCTTCCACCCCTTTCCCTCTCCCTCCCTCCCCCTCCTCCCCCCGAATCCCAACGAACCCCCTTGCCTGCTTTACTCCTTTATCTTACATCTCTCCCATCCTCGCTCTCTCTCTTCTCTGCGTTTGTCGTCGCTTCTCGTTGCTGCGTATTGTTTTGGACTCCCTGGTCCTAGTGCCTTAATTTTCTTTGCAAGCATTAAAAAAGGCTTTGTCCCGAGGAGCTGTCGACGTTCTTTCTATTTTTTTTTATTGTGTTGAGCTGCTGTTGCTGCGCGCGGATTAGTCACTCGTCTTTCTTTACCCTCGCTGGGCTATTGTTAAGCGAAAATCATAAAACGACGTTCTGCGGCGATTCTATGGGAAAGACAACTTGTGTAAGCGCTTACACATCGTACACAGCGGAGCTTTTAATCCTTTGGACGGATTTTCGCTGCGTTTTATTTATGTTGCCATAGTATGCATAAAAGTTGACGGACAATCGTTGTACTAAATTGTCGCTGGATTTCGTGGGGAAACGTGGGTGATGTGATTCTATGAGATTGTCGAGTTGTTTGTTCACGTATTTTATACATATTATATGGTCGCCATGCGAAGAAATATGGTTTTTTAATTTATAGGCGGGAAAAAAAGGAAAAGTTTTACAATCCGCTTTGCATTTTATTCTTTTGCTTCGGAAAACTTCTCCATGTGTTTCGCATTGATGTAATAATTACGAAGGTGAAAACATTTATGATCAGTATAAAGACTTAAATGAAGCAACTTTTAAGTAGCTTACGAGTTCATATTTTTAATGCAGTTGCTGCATAAACATCAGCCAACCTTCGGTACAATACACGCTACTCTCACTCATATGCCTATTGCATTCGTACCTTCATTGTAAAATAAGAGAACTTAATGAACATAATAGCATTAAAATATATTTGCCGTTCTTATGTTTTCTAAAAATATTTATAAGCTAGAAGCTAGAATGGGTTTTTCACATCAAGGGGTTGTTATATTTTTTATCTTTTGCAAAAAGTCCTTTAAAGCTTTAAACTAAAAAGTATATCGCATCAAGTCATGATAAAATATATGTTATAACTCACAACTTTCTTTACTGATCGTGACTTGGATAAAGCTAAAAAGAGCTTCTAAAAATTTGTGTTAATGTTAATAGTATTTTTATATATACATAGAACAGTAATAGTAACATTTCCGTTGTACTACGTGCTTTTTTGAACTTGACAACAAAGAAGTAGTAGCTAAGAAGCAATGAAAGACACGATTGCCCAAGAATAGAAATTGTATTCACCCTTCTGTAGAAACTTTTGGACTCTTGAGGTCTGTTTAATAGTTGACTAGGCGTCGTCGTATCGCAGGGCTCATCCATAGAATCATCCAGTCCCAGATCCCCTTCTCTGAATGGAGAATAAGAAGAACAACCAGCTTTGCCTGCTGTTCGATGTCCCTTGAGATCAACGCCCAAGCGAAACGTACAATTCCAATGCCCACTTGAAATTTTTCACGTACAGACTCAAGCGGTGGTGTAAATTTCTCCTATTCCACATCCTGACGAATCGAGTTCCGCACAAAAATATTGCATCGATCCTCCGATGGACAAGGATGATGGCACTTTTAATTTTAATTTTCATTGCCGTATAGTTATCGACATTTAATTGAAGTAATTTTTTAATCTATTCCTCTTCAAAACAAGAGAATTTAAAATATGCAGTAGTATAATAAATGTATTAGACAGTACAGCGATTAAAATGATAATTCGTAAGGGTTTCTAGTTGCTGAGAGCATCGCATATGTTAAAAAGGGAGCTGAAACAAGCCTCCAGGGCTTTCGTGTAGACTACTGCGTTTCTGTTGCTTAACATTTACAGGGTTCCCTGTCATGAGAGATTTATGTCCTGAGTCTTTGTTTTACAGAAGAACATTTAGCCTTTTTATCAACGTAATTTTAATATTCTACTTATAAAAGATTAATAGCCGCAGGTGAAAATTTCTTATATAAAGAAGTTAAGTGAAATAAGTGAAAAAAAAACATATTTGGTCATACAGTAAATAGTAAAAGTTTTGAATTATCAACAGCAAAAGACCGTTGAATAATTGGTTTCATGTTACATAATTTTATTGACTTCATAAATGAGTCATTATCTCATGAACAAGAAAAAATCATAATTTAATATTTTAGATTTCACTCACACGTTCACTCAATCGGGTAATATAAGCTTCGAGTAGTAGGACTAGTGAACGAAATAATTTTCATCGCAACTCAAGGAGCGAATTAATTCATGAATAACTTTTCTCTAGTCTGAAAAAGACCCGGTTATTAACGCACAGAATAAAGTAATAAATATTGTCCAGCAGAGTTTCTGCCATACCTCGGTATAATCACCACGAATTAGCTCTTCGCAACTTATACGATGTACACCATCGGCTCTCCCCCGACGCGGCAATTCGAGACATTTCTATTTTTTTTCCCTGTCCCTCCCCTCCAACCGCACGTCAGCGCCAATAATCACAGTCGACGAACGCGTGCGCTCGCGCGTCCACGTCCATAATAATCGTCCCTTCCCCTACCCCCGACGAATCGCATTATCCGCTTAACGTTGTAATTCGCGTCGCGCTCGCGCCATACGTACCCACATACACACACAGACAGAGACACGAGTATACGCAGCGTTATGAGATTATACCTGCTGCTGTGTATATACGCGTGTGCGTGTCGCTTCGCGCGAGCTAAGTCCCTTCAATTTAGCTCGGCACCGCTGTCCCTCTCACTCCCTCTCTCTCCTTCTCTCTCTCTCTCTTATTGCAGATTTAGAGGAGGAAGCCCTTACAAATACGATCGCGAACAACGCGTGAACTGTACATGTGTGTGTGTGAGAGAGAGAGAGAGAGAGAGAGACAGGGAAGAAAGCGATGAAGGCGCGCGAGCAACGAGGCGACAGAGTCAGAGGGCGAAATGTCGCGTCCCTCCCTGCACACGCGCGCCGGACTGAAACAGTGTAATGCGGGAGAGTGAGAGAACCGCCGCGTGCTATCGGACAACAAAGGGGCTTTTGTTTTGTGAAATCTTTGTGCCTTTAGTAAAGCGCGACTATGTTGCGCTGTTTTTCGAAAAGTATACGCACCTTGTATCGCAGACTTTAGGTTTGAGATTTTCCTTCGGATAAAGTTATTGTGGTACACGCAAAAATCAGATATCTACATATATAATATAATTATTTTACATTTTCATCTATTTATTTCTGTATAATCATATTTTCTATTCCGCTATATTATAGATAGTAAATCGTTGTGCTCTGTAAATAATGGTGCGAATCTATATGCCTTCCTTGATTACAAAAATGCCCGGGGTTTATTTTGGAATTCTTTCAGCCCAACAGTCTCAAGCTTTTTGGAGCTTTGAGAGGGCTCTTTTGTTCAATTATTTTGATGATATGAAAATCATGTTATACGCATGGATTATGTTTTTATTTCAGATTTTCTGTTATATATTTTATTTGAAGATGACACTTTTTAAAAATTTCAGGGGTACGAGCGACAGATTCTCTATTATCAGTTAATTAAATTGTTGAAATTTATATTGAGCTATGATTATATCATCAATATAAGGTAAGAAAAATAGAGAATACAATCTTTTTCTTTTTTTATAAATCACACGTACTTGCCATCCTAATCTGTTGAAAAATTGTGAAAACTAATGGTTCCTTATCAATTCCATCAGAATCTCGATAATATGTATATGGAAATTAGAAAAAGGAAAAACAAACCAAGGGAGCACAAAAAATGAGTACATGACACTGATTAGGCAGGAATGCATGTAGAGTATTAGATATTGTGTTAGCATTTTCATACTCAACTTAATATCTCTTGCTCTTCTGCTATCGTCTCCGGCGATGATGATGACGCTCCATACCATCGCCGACCTATTCCCTTTAATGAGCTATTTTCTGGAGCAGCCCCGAGGCTCGAGTTTCTGCTTTCAAGACTTCCACTTTAAACTTTCAGGGTAAATGAGTCGCCTTTATCATATGCAACGAAATTTTAAACTGCAATCAATAAAATTTCCCTCGGATTTGCGCCTCGAGTACTAGTCTCGGGCGGCAATCATTTTGATTAAACAAGCTTAATTAATATTCGGAAATTGCGCGATGTCAATTATATTTGCTCCAGATAAAGAAACTTTCAAATGAGTGATTTCTGAAAACTTTCTCGGTGGTAAGAATCTCCGTTGGAAATGATCTGCCCGTGGAAAATATTTTGTCAATTGGAATTCGATGCATAAGTACTGCAGAAAACATCTTCCTACTTTTAAAGACTATCTTACTTCTAAAGATATGTACACGGAGGGAAATGTTATAGAAAATAGTCCTATACTTATGAAAAATATTACAATACTGGAATTATGACGCAATCGTAGACTTTAATTGTTCAAGACATCTATGGAATTTTCCGATTTCAGGATTGTAATTATTATAATTTAGAAAAGAAGCATTAATAATTATTTTTTCTATATATATCATACATACAAAGAATGCAGGAAACCTTTTTTTATATACATATTAAATTTTAAATTATTTATTCAATTTAAGATGCCAGTTTCTTTTACTTCCCTCTTCAGACTGAGCTGAGTTAAATTCTTTTAATTATCTTTGTCATATTATGAAAGTAAAGTATAACAAAATAAAGGCAACAAGTATATTATGTATTCCTAAATGTAGAAGATCAAATTAAACAGTATTGGACTATTTGATAAAACATCTCCGTTTCTGTCAACATTATTTTGAGATTGCGAATTCCATTGCGACAAATAATTATTGGAAATATTATACGTGGCATAACTGTGATAGTAATTAATAAAATAAAATGCGTACATTTAGAATGAGGTTTGTAATTAATTAACACTGCACTAATTCAGTCTGTCCTCAATCGTTTTCTTAATCTGTAATTATTGACGTAATGAGATTAAAAAAATCGTATTTTGTACAGTCTAGGTAATAAGTACAGATTAGGTAATAAGTACACTCAAAATTCATCGATTTGCTTTTTCAAAAAATAGATTTTCCTATGCATAGTATAAATAATTATTGACTGCAATTCATTACTGTTGCGAAATTCTTTTTAGAAATTTTCATTATTCAAACTCGGAATCTCCTTTCCTCTGAATAAATTGTGCTAAAATTAAGGGCGAGTTCCGGTCGTTATTGCCCCCCCGCAACCCCGCAATGAGAGACATCTCGGCCTCGTTACACCTTTTAACGAGCCGCACAGAGCGTCAAGAATAATTATCAATAAGGTCGTTAGAGAAAGAGAGAGAGAGAGATTCTCAGCAACGCATCGTAGCAATAAATTAAGGATTAGCCTTGTTTCACATGTAAATTTTCATTACTTGGGTGAAAGAGAGGGAGCGAG
Source organism: Megastigmus dorsalis (assembly GCA_900490025.1). NCBI lineage: Eukaryota > Metazoa > Arthropoda > Insecta > Hymenoptera > Megastigmidae > Megastigmus > Megastigmus dorsalis. Next base: position 105,059 of record UELU01145777.1, read on the forward strand.
CGAGGCATAGAGAGAAAAAGAGAGAGAGAAAGAGACAAAGGTAGAGAGAGAAACAGAGAGGTAGCACATGCTGCGCAACGCTACGGTTGTTATTATGAAGTTCGAGGAAGCGCGTGACGACTCAGCGCTGCAACATATGAAGCGCGACTTAATCGAGCCGATCCATAACGCCACCTTCCCCATATGTATATATATATATAATATATATATAT
>UELU01145779.1:2090-42633 GCA_900490025.1 Megastigmus dorsalis
AGAAACAGTTTTTTGAGGTTATCTTAAAAATTTGCCCCGGTACCCCTATTTTTTTTTGACGAATTCGGATTCAGCGGGAAAAAATACATAAGAAAAAGTTAGTCTCCATTCCAGAACCACATACTTTTTTTTTGTGGGCCTGTGTTATCAAATCCCTTCATTTGAATTTTAACCATAAGAGAACGCTGGTCCAGAATCAAGAATGTAATTGAAGTTTTCAAGTTAATCAAGTCTAAAACTTTAATTTACTATCGTTGGTAGAGAAAAAATAGTGAAATATATTTAATACAACGCTTATGAAGTGCTGCTGTCTATAATATATCCACCAAATATAATATCAGTTTTACGATATTGACTTAATTTTTTACAATATAATAAGTTATCGTGAAGGTACAAGATTCTAGGCATGCAAATGTTCAGGAAAAGTTTTTATGCTCCTTGAATTGCAAAATGGAAAGTTTTCATAGATTACCAATTTTACTTTAGCGACGTAAATGTGTAAAAAGAAGTTTAAATTGTGATTACCTTTCATAGAACGTACATAAGTAATGTTAAATCTCAAGATATTTTTGAATTGTTTTTATAAATTAAAAATATGCCTTTGATATACTTATGTAACAATTCAAGACTTATGACTTATGTTACTTATGTAATAACTCAAAATTTATGAGAAACGCATCTTCAAGATTTCCTAAGAGCGCAATTAAATTTTCAAAATGAGTATTGCTACAAGTACTTATCGATTTTTTTACTTATATTTTACAGTACTTTCTTGAGTAACACCTTTAAATACAGAGACATAATAATCTGGAAATGGATATATATTATATTAAAATGTGACCGCTCGTCGTTCGTCGCCGTATGGTACATATAGTGTTTCATATCTATACCTATTAAGGCCAGATCCCGGCTGCTCGAACGTCCTAGGTAGCGGCATCTGCTGCATGCCGTCGGACCGACTTATTATTCTCTTCCCCTCTATTTTTTGAGAATATTTTCTCTCCTCTACAGTTTCAGAAGAGCGTCCTGCGTAGTATTCGGCAGTACACGTAGAATTTTCGTGTTAGTTCGCTTCAGTCCTCGCACGTATTGGTAAATTTTTCGTTCGTGTGCGCACAAAATTTATCATGGACAGAAAAAAAGGACGAGGATTACGGCATAGATCGAAAAGGAGGAGTTTTTATGGTAATCGATTTACTTCAGATGATAACACTGAAAAAACAAGTTCTGCTGATGAAAAACGGAAAAACGGCGATCCCCTAATTGAAGTAACTATCCATCCGTCTCTGACTTACGTGATCATTTAGTGGTCTATATTTGCAACATTGCAACAAATGGCTGCGTGTGTGAACTGTGGTAAAAAAGTGGAGTTTGGAAAAAGTAACTTAAAAGGATTGGGATTTCAATTAGAAATCATCTGTAATTGTGAGAAGAGTGGACCAATCGCTTCATCTCCAAAAATACAAAATGTTTATGAAATAAACAGAAGAATAGTTTATGCAATGCGCTTGTTTGGAGTTGGTTTTTCTGGCTTATCAAATTTTTGTGGACTGATGGATATCTCAGCGAGTGCATTAAGTTTAAGTGGCTATTATAAATGCTTACAGCATATTTACATTGCAGTGAAGGCTGTTAGTGAAATAGTTTTTAAAAAAGCTGCCAAAGAAGAGCAAGAAAGAATAAAGAAATAGGATTACCAGAAGATAGGCTTACTGTTTCGGGCGATGGTTCCTGGCCAATAAGAGGATTCACAGCTTTACTTGGTATTGTTAGTTTAATCGGCAAGTATACGAACAAAGTCATAGATGTAGTAGTAAAATCAAAAATTTGTCAAGCATGCAGTAATTATTTCCAAAAGGTTCGCGAAAGATCCGTATGGCGAGGCTCTCAAAGTAAAGAAAAAAGCATGTGTTTTACACGTAGGCAAGAGTATATATAGACGTAGTAAAGAAGCTAAAAGAAACCTTGCAAAAATAAAGAGCTCTGAAAGCACAAGAAAAAGAAGAGGCATTAAAAAGAGGTGAAGAAGTACCCAAAAGGAAGAGGACTAAAAAAAGTGACCAACCTGCAGTAAAATCTTTACAATTCACTGAAGCACAAATTATCTGGCTATTTTAAAAAAGCTGTGCTTGCTCACCCCGATTCTGTGTCAGACATGAAGAAGGAAGTTCTGGCCTCATTTTATCACAAATGTTCCACCGACGCTAAGCCGCAACACAAGTACTGCCCAGCCAGAGCAAAAGGCAGTAGCTTCAGATAAATTACATAACTTCAAACATCCTTCGGCTTACGATCAAGAAATTAAAGATCTTTTACAACCAATTTATGAAGAATTAACTGACGAAAAGTTGCTCGAAAGATGTTTAGGGGCTAATACTCAAAACAAAAAGAAAGTTATAATTCGTGTGTCTCTCATAGTTCCTAAATACAAGTTTGTTGGAAAACAAACACTTGAAATTGCTGCTCTTAGTGCTGCTTGCATTTTTAATGAAGGGCTTTTACCGATATTGAAAGGTATGGAACTTATGGGTGTCAAAATCGGACCGCAAGCAAAGCAGTTCGCTGATAAGGCCAACGACAAGCGTGTTGATCGAGCCGAGCTTCAAGCCTCTGAACTAAAGAACATCGAACTGCTTTTAGAAATGCAAGAATACTTGAAAATGATACCTACGAAAATCAAGAAGGAGTTGTGTACGAAGCTGGAATGGATATGTGAGTAAAATTCACTTTTTTTTACGATTTTTCATGAATAAAAACTTTAATCGGCTTTTTCTCGAAACCGCGTTTTTTCAACTGGGTGTCACTCGTATTTCAAAACTATTGCACTTATCAACATGAACCAAACAGCATTTTACTCTTTAGATGTCTCTCTATGGTCGGTATTACAACCAAAAATATTCATTGTTATTTAAAAAAGTTATAAACAATTAAAAGTGCAAAAAAAGGGTCGGAAAATTCAAAAGTCCGCCATTGTGTTTTTTTTCGGTGAAAATGTTTCATTGTAGTACCGACCATAGCCAATTTAATACAGAATATGAAACCGTTTTATTTTTTTCTTTCAGATGATTCGTTTCCAAGAAATGATGCCAACAAATTGGACGAGTTTGAGCAGTCATTTTCAGAGCCGCCATTTGAAAAAAAAATCAAATAGTTTAATATATGTACTTTCAACTGTAAAAATTTTGATTTTGAAATATTTTTTTTACTATAAATAAAATTTATTTAAAAAAACACGTTTTATTGGTGTAACCTGGCCTTAAGTACTCTTCTGGCGTGTAATTATAATAATGGCGTATTGATTTTTTATGGTATTTATATTTTTTATGGTGTATATATTTTTATAGTGTTTTTATTATTTATGGTGTTTTCATTTTTACGGTGTTTTTATTTTTTATGCGGTTTTTTTATTTAAAATTATTACTTTTTGTAAAATGCATGGCAACTGTTACAAATATTTATAGTATTGCTCTTATTTACTTTACAAGGATATCAATTACTAATGATTTTACTGCAGATCTAAAAGAAACCATAATAGTATATTTTTCAAAAAACCTTTATACATGTAATAAAACATTACTATTAATTAATTAAAACTGATTAAAACTTTTACACTGTGTATATCAATAAACTTTATATTAATTTCTTAAATTTAAAAATTATGTAAATTGCCTCTTATGCTAAATCAATATGTAAATAACTACAATGCCAAAAAATTATTTAATTTCTATAATATTGCAATAATAAAACATTGCAAAATTAAAAAATATATATTCACCTCTACTTACAATTTAAAAAATTTCCAAGTTAAACATCTAAAAATAATTTGTAAAAAATAAAATAATTTAATTTAATTACAAATAAAGGTTTTAAATATAATATATATTACCCTAAATACTATAATTAACTATTTTTTCTTTACAGTATTAATGTACTAAAGCCACATAGATTCCCTATTTTTACCTACTTTTTACAATTAACGAAATATAATAAAGATTGCACATCTTCTTTAAGAAAAAATAGTTCAAAAAAGTGCATTTTTTCGAGGGAGCGTTAGCGACCGAGGAATAGACGCTTTTAGATATTAAGGAGCTTCTATACAGTTTTTAGTTAAAATTTTGGAAAAAAATTAAGTTTGATTTTCATCATTGGCTTGAACAGTACTTAAATACTATAGACTAAATAATTGGAAGTTAGTTAAAAATTGAACAATATAATAAGTAATATAAAAGATTTGTAAGTATGTTTGTTGCGTTATAGTATTTAGGGTCACAAATCTCCCCTCACCGATTTTAGAATCGACAAAAAGGGGGGAGGAGGGTTACGGCACGACAATCAAAGAAGCTAGTCGTGGGCGTTGGGCTACGGCGCAATCGTTTATAATAAAATAGCCGAAAAGCGTTGCGAAGCGTTGCGTAGCGATGTTGATCGCAATTGTAAAAATAATTGTTCTTTTTATTCATTCTCTCTACCGGCGTGCTAGCGAAAACATCACATTACATTTTTTCTCATTTAATACCTAATTTATTTATTCAAACAATCAAGTACTTTTAGTTCTACGTCCGTGATCGTTCATGAAGGTATTTTGTCAATATTTTTTAAACATTTTCAAAATAAATCCAAAATTCAGCTTATCGAATCTCTAAGTCTGACTCTGAGCTACTTTGTGCCTTATCCTACTAGCTGTAAGTTTGTCGTTCTTGCATGGATATTCATTTAGAAGAAGCATCAAATAATGTATAATGGACGATGGCGTGCATATCAATTTGGATGCTATAGATTGTGTATAACAAAAGTTTACTTGGAAGATAAGACTTTTGGTCTTATTTTTGGTACATATATGGGTGATTTGCAAAAAATTGTTATTATTAATGTCCGCGTCATGTACTTAATTTACACTTTCAAAAATGCGTTTGAAAAAACTTTTCATAACCTACTTTTGAGATGTTGAAGAATATGTCGTGTTTTGATATATATCCAATTTCTTCAAAAATAGAAATTGAAGAAGTGGTAAAGTCAATCAAAAGTTTAAGATTCTTGACTTACGTTTTATCGGCCGAGAAGTAAATAATTCGATTTAATGGAAAAAATACGTTGAATTATACAAATCTCGAATGCAGGTGCACTTCGTCTATGAATTATGTATCATCTGACAAAGTTTCAAGTAAATATTTCAATGGCACCCTCAAAAATTCTTGTTTCGTAATGAGCGAATTTTCTTAAACCAAGAAGTTTAACGAGTATTTTTATTATGAGTATTCTTTTGAAGTTGATTAAAAACTCATTAGAATATAATATCAAAAGGTCAATTGGAATTTAAGTCTATAAATAATAAAAGACGTCCTTTAATTTCTTACAGTTTAAAAAATATATATTCATAGGTATACTTTGAATAGCCGATTAGGACTTCACATTAATTTAAGTTAGCTTACATTTTTTATGAATGCCCTAAAAATATATTTATAATCCAGTTAACCAATAAGTAAAAATACATTTTGTACTCTTCTGAATTTATTGAGCCTTTTTCTCATTCTCTTGGGCGCCAGAACACATATATACATGAATATTTTATGAATATATATTTGTGCACCTGTGGAGATAGGTATCACTTCTATTTAAAACGAGATTTCAATCTCGACCTCCATTTCGAAAAATTTCAATTTATCAGTTTATACTAATGGACACTTTAGATTTAAATATTATAACATACTGCAAGCTCATCCATATTTGATAACAGTTATAATGCATTTGATGGATCTAAGATTTGAAGGTCATTGTTTAATTTCCCTATAACAGACATAATTAAGAGAAAGTTATATCTTATTTAGATAACTCTAATGAACGTCATCTACACAATCAAGAACCACTTATCCTAACGAATTTAGAATATGGTTAGCGCTTTTATTCGAATAAGATAGTTAATTTAAGCCTGTAAAAGAAAAGTTATATGAGAATTCTTGAAATTAAAGTAGAAAAAAAATTAACGAGATCCGTCAATGTCCGCATAGCTTTTACGCTTCAACATAAAGTAAATTGCTCATTAAAAGTTCGAGGCATGGGCGACAAAACTCGCTGCAGGGTCGTTCGTTGTCTTTACGATGTTATCGAATTAGCCGAGTGACAGTTACTTAACCATCTGCTCGGTCACCTTATTAATCTTAAGCTACTAATTTTTCGCGCTTTGTCGCTATATACACAGTTTGCTAGTAAGGTTGTTTTACTTTTACAGGTGTAGCTGTTGCGGCCTCGGTCTTTACGATTACCGCCATGAGTATCGACAGATACCTGGCGATAAGAAGCCCAATTGCTTTTAGGAGGGTATTCAATCGCAAGAGTACGTCAATAGTCATCGCAGCTCTGTGGATTGTTGCTCTAAGCATCTTTGCTCCTGTTCTGCGAGCGGTGAGTAAACTTTATGCGCAATACTTAAGTATAACACGACGCTTTTTATGCTGCACCGCAAGTTCACTGATTACAAAGACTCTTTACAGTGAAAAAAAAACCTCTAGCAATTAATTTCGATTACGCAATCATCCAAAAATTAATATTACGTTGAAGTAAAAATTACTAAGCTGATCATTGCGGAAATCAATATGCAATTTACCCTTACGAAAAGCTCAATATAGACCAAAAAAAGCTAAAAAATAATTTCTACATGAAATTGGGAATAATTACTGAATGATTTCATATCTTTCAAAATTTAAAATATCAATAAACATTACTAGACATAAAAATATAATTGTACCTATAAGATAAACAAAACAGTTGGACTAAAAAGCGTCAAAATAATAGTTAATAAGACATATAATAAGCTTCTCTAAGAAAATTATTTTTATAGTATCAATATTACCTTCTGCAAAAGTTTTTGTATTGTATAATTTCTAATATTTACATATAGTGCAAGATTTATTTTAACGAATTATCTTGAATGGTTTTATGATTGAACAGGTTACACTGCAAGATCCTAACAAGGATTTGGATAATATTACACTGGCGGGTCAGTGGGCAAACGAAGAGGACCTGGAAATGCCCAAACCCCCGGCTTTTTATGTATGTTCCGAGGACTTCAAACCTCTTGGTCTTCACGCACACATTTTTGGTGCTGCCTGTTTTGTGCTCGTTTATGCCATTCCAGGTGAGTTATTTCTCTCTTACAATATACTTTGTTGCATATATGTACTTTTAAAAGCATTCATTATTTTTTATGTTTGAGGTAAAAAGTAGGCTTTTACCGTTTTACTACTGCTATCTTGAAAAGAATCACTCCTAGCTAAAAATATTGAACAAAAAAGTTTTAATTTTGGTTCTCTACACCTTCGGATTCAAAACTTTTATGAAAAATCAATATTTCTCTAGTTATAGATAAAAATCGAATGTATATGTTCATTTAAGGCGTTTTCCTATTGTACGTTTATTTTGAAAGGAATTGATTTTAAAGAAGTTTATTATACAAACGAGATATATTTGTTACAATTTTTTAATTTCTTCTATTTTTACTTTGATATGAAGTCAATATTTTTCGAGTTAGAACAAAAAACGATTTTATACCGCGGATTGTACTGTTTATGATATGGTTAGCTTCTTATGACTCTAGACGAGTAATCTGTGCAAATTTCAGCAAGATCGGAAATTTCAGCTAAATCATACTTGCACTACATACTTCCTTGCATATATATTTAAAGTTTCATTTATCGCTATGATGAAAATATAATAAAGTATTTCCGTGTAACGGTCCTGCCTAATAACTTATATCTACATGTATAAAATTTTATGCAGTATAAGTTCTCAATACCACAATCTATAATTGTATAAATCTTTCGTTTCAGGATTCATTGTGATAATAGCATATTCTATGATGGGCCGTACCTTATGTGCGAGGAAACCTCCTTTTGATTGCGACAGTATTGAGGGCAGCGCGAGTTCTCAACAGGTATGTTTTTATTATAAGAAAATTTTTAATGACCTCTAATTTAAATTGTAAAATAAAACAATCTATGATAGTAAGTTAGAGTTGGTATAAATCAATAAATTCGTTACCTTCCATTGATTATTTTACATCCTCACTCGTCTTATAAAAACTTCATTTAATTTCCTGTACGCGCACACGCGTAGAGTCGTATTTTGTAAGTGAGAGAGCAAAGCTGAACTATTCATCATAGTTTTCTTCTTGCAAGCCATGGGTTTCGGGCGCTTTCAACAGGAGTGTGCAAACAAAGTGCTTTGTGCCCTCAGTACCTAAGGCAATTTTAATGCTTTGTGCGAAGAAAACTAACACAAAAAGTCGTGCTTTGAGCACTAACTTAAAAAAAATTAATATCACCTCAGTTATTTCGTGATATATGAAATAGCGTATTTGTAATATGAAAATGAGAGTGTTATCTGTAATAAGAATAAAATTCAAATTTTCTAAATAGAAAATTAAATTATATTAGTAGTAGTTAATAAAAAATTAAATTCATTAAAGCTGTACGCTCCCGATACCATATACCGATTAAACACTTACTTTTACATAGCTTATTACTATGTCGTCGGAATTGGGTATCCCGGGCATCATTGATAAACATGTAATTGTTCTTAATTATTATAAATTTTTACACATTTAATTTCATTTTCTGCGTCATAAACGTGTTGTGCGAGATGTGTCAAGTTATTTCTCGTGGCTTTCATTTATTGATTTTTGGAAGAATTTCTGACAATTCAGTATGACATGTGAATTAAACACCGTTCACTTCCAAGTTGGATAAGGGGAGCATAGTTGGAAGACGCTCCCGAATAGTCACAAAAATAATAAATCAATTTTGCAAGTCACATTTGATTCGATAGATTAATAAATTTCTTTTTTATCATAAAAAATTAAATAAATTCAATTTTCTAAATAATTATAATCATAGTACTTTTTTACTCATATTTATATCATAGCATAACTTTTATGACTGTAACAAGGTCGTTATTTTAAATTAAACTTTGTCTTTTTGTCAACTTAATGGTTGTGTATACATATAATTAGCCCTAGTACACGTGCCGCAGAGGCTGCTCTATATTTCGGCTCCGGAGATTGTTGGATAAATTGGTATCCGCGCAGTAGGTCGCAATTTACCTGCTGTAATATGTTCTCGGTAAGTCAGTACCCGCGGGAAAATCTTCGCATGACTGCGATGGCGGGATGAAGTCCTTTGGCTGGTAAAAGGGTGAAAATACGTTTCAATAAATACAAAACGTAATTAACAATAGCAATTGTGTATTAAATCAAATAGAATTAGTACAAAAATTGAGTTCTACAACTTCGAGAACGCAAGAAAACTAAGAGGCGAGAATGCTCACTTGTCGCAAGCGTGAGTGACTCGGGTTCGTGGTGAGAGACCCTAAATTAATAACAATTAATCTCTTTTCGGGAAACTTACAACTTCAAACGGAACCCGTACGCTCACGGATCTCGTTCACACTTATAGAGGTCACTTACATTAAAAAATAGCCCTGGTGTATCTTCAATAAACTATACTTAACTACTGTGCCAAATTTAGTTCAATTCGTAAAATAAAAAGTATTTTACAAATCGACTTCGATTCTCTACATATATTACACATACACACAAAAATAAAATTTTGTGTTCTTCTCTATTCTGCTGTCGGTCAATTGCAGAAAATAAATCTACTAATTTTTACTATAATCCTTAGTAATGACAAGAGAGACTCTACATTTATTGCTGTAAGCATGTATGAAATTTTGAAGTAGATATATAAAATTTGCTATTTTAGTACAGTAAAAATAGTGAATTCAAAAAATGCAACACGAAATATACTAAATTTTACTACACTTCGGATGAATAATTACTGATATGATTGTTTATAAAATATGTTAAACAATAGCAGATCTTAACATTATAAAAAAGATTAAAGAATTAATTAATGTATAATCAGAAGCGGTTAGCGGTCGGCTTATCCCACTTTCGCGTTCCATAGGTGGAAAAACTATTTTCACATATCTATTAATTGTAAAAATTCAATTACTAATGTCTTAATGTTTCAAATATAAGTAATATGAATATCTAAATAGGTGGCGTTCAGTAGAAATAAAGCGAGATAAATTTTTTTTAATATGATTTAATATGATTTTTTTACCTTTAAACTCAAAATTACTATACTGAATAGTAATAGTAAGCAAAATTCGACTATGTCTTACGATTCGTAAAAAGTTTAGTAAAAAAGAAGACCTTATTTTTCTCCGTATAGTATATTATAAATTGTAAGGACGAAAATTCATTCAGCTCTCCCTCGTGTCATTTTTTACGTTATTTCGAAATTCTCTTCGCTTACTTTCCCTTCTCCTTACTTCCCATCTCCTCTCCTCTTTCTCCCTCCCTCCCCCTCAGTTTCCCCTCAACGTGACCATTTTATGGCATATACGTGATGATGAATGAATATTACGATGTGATCATATACCTACGTGGTTTATGATAATTACTACAATACAGACGTACATACAGTGAATAAAAGCTTAAATTTATAATATTCTCGTAGAAGCAGTTGCAATACTGTTACTTTATAAAAAATACATCCTATTTATTACTTATTTTTTTTTATGATAAACCTAGTTTTAAAGTATTGATATTGGTTTCGAGTAGCTTACACGAATAAAAAAAAAACATAAGTTTTAAAAATTAGTTATTAAGGGGGTACCTATATTGATTTTTTAGATTTGCCCTGAAAAAAGAAGAATATTTTCAATCCTTATGTTTAAAATATATTAGTGATGAAGGATATAACTTTTTCTTTACAAATTACTTGGCTAGGGCTCCTACGACTGCTACAACCAGAGACATGTAATTTTGAATATTTTTTAATGCATGCGTCGAAATTTTCCTTTTTTGTGCCTGTATTCCGAGCGTAAAGTGTGTATAAGCACACTTATACGGAAACCTTTAACGTTTCCGCACTAGTGCAGAACTCCCACGCGAGAGTGAAAAACTTAATGGTTATCGCAAAAGTGGGGGAATACGCATTTTAAAAAAAATATGTGCAACTGGTGCCGAAAATAAGCTATTTCATGAGTGGGAAGCTAGCAACATAAGCCGCAAGGTGATAGCCGCAATCGAGTGTTGCAAGCTTACCATGTGCTATTATCAATTTGTTTAATTAATAATGGTTAAACACATTGTTGAGAAAATTATTTTTTTACGTACATTGACATCGGAAATCGATTGTACGGGAAAAATTGCTGACAAAATAATAATCAGAATGTTAACTTTCCTACTGGTTATCAATGAGTACAACGTCCAAAAATGTATAGTTTAGATGTATAGTTTATTAAAAATTAAGATTTCAAAAATTTTATGTAGATACATACTTTACGATGTAAAATCAGATGTTTGATCTTCTATATCACAGAGATTGGTCATTTTCGAACTTCGAGTCCACTAGGATTTCAAAAAGTACATTATTCCAAGGTTTCAGTTAACTTAAATATAATATGTTTAGATTGTCTATTAGCAGCATAAAATTATTATTTATATAACAATTATTCATTTTATAGATCAACATAAAAAGTTGTCGTTGTTACTATTATTCGGCGAAACATTACTTTCATTCTACAAGATTCAAATGATTCTTCTGTGGTATATTCTGGTGGTTATAAACCTGATCAGTTGTAACTTCAATACTGACTGACTAAAAATACTTTTGTTATGATAGAATTTCTCTCGAAACAGTTTTCCTGGGTAGATGTAATGGTTATGTTTTTAATTTCATTATCATTGGCATGATATAAGATATTTCAGTTCGATGCCATTCATTAACTTCTAGTTTAATGATTGTTTGCTTATACATTTTTATTCGTTTGGTATTATTAAGTTGAGCAATGAAATCTAAAAAATACACTTCAAAGTACTTGTGAATATATTTCTGACATTTCTACGAATTCTGCGCGTACGAACCCATCTTCATAAATGCGCATATAGAAATTCCTTTTGATCCGATCAGCGTAACCAGTAGTCTCTTATCTCCTTTCGGATATCGGCTATACTGAAGCCAATACACAGGCAACGTGTATACTCACAAAGGACAAGATCGCCTTTTCCACACCAACTTTTATCGCTTGCAGGCAAGGTATACATACGTTGCTTCATTAGACGACATTCAGAGTCAACGATGCGGCGACATGAAGGACGAACCGGATTCCTCTTTGATCTTCATTGACAAGACCTCGATCGTAAATGCTAAATTAACTTTCAATCTCAAGGACCATCCGCATTGATCAAAACTGAGGACTATTCAATTTGAATGTTCATGTTGTATATATGTGCAATATTATCCAGTTTTTATTATACTCTTTCTAAGATTGACCAATAGGTTGTTTAAAAACTTAATGCTTCTTGGGAAATTAAGTGTCGAATATATAATTAATATAATGCGTTATATTTTGGAAAAAATATATGTATTTCTTTTTTCTTTAATTTTAATTACGAATAACTAAAGCTGATACAGCAGGATAAAACGAGAGGAATGTCAGAAAATGCGAGATTAAAGTATTTTGCATAGGTATGTTCGTGAATTTAAAGTTGTTATAAACTTTATATAGAAAAACACAGTAATGGTTACCGTCACTCAGTTTTTAATTACTTCAGAACACGTCATATGCGTATGCCTAGATATAAATGAAATAACATTGATAAGCAATTAATAATAAATATATGATAATTATTTTTAAAAAATAGGTTAGGGAGCAGTTTTTAATAATGACATTTAAATATATGGGAGCAGTTTTTGATCAGGAGAGGAACTCATTTTTGCTAAAAATTTAGCAGTATATGAAATAAAAAAATTATAAAAGTAATAAATACAAAATACATATTAGTCAAGTAAACGAAAGTAATAAGTGAAATTTGCTTACAATAAGAGGTCAAACTATTGCTACAATATTAAAAATGTAATGAAAAAATGATCAAAAGCTGGGTCCTAATCAATTAATCCGGCCGTGACAAATACATACTGTAAAATCAAATTTTTTATTTACATGCAAATCTCAATCGCGTGTAAGAGCTTCTCATGTCAATTAATAAAAAGTAAATTTCTTACATACACGTAGTTTTTTGATGTTATGATACGCAATGGCCCTTTGTCAAAGTTAAAAAGTTTATGAAATGAAAATGAAATATGATGGAAAATATTCGACAAAACTTTTTTAAAATATTACTTTTTTGTTTATGCAATTTAAATTTTAAATTGAATTAAATATAATTAAAACCGAACTCTAATAAATATTATTTACGTAATTCAATTTTAAATAGAATAACTATTTAAAATATGAAATTACAAACATCAAAAAGTAAATTTAATTTATTTTATTGATAAAAAATTTCAATACATTTGTATAATCAAGTTTTTGAGATATCAATTTTTAATATTCCACTTTCAGACTATCTAATAAAACAAATGATATGATATACACGTCGATAGCTCATTTATCAACCTCGTAAATGTTAAGTTAAATAACCTTTACACTCGGAACAATGCCGATAAACTTGTATACTAACGCTGCATATATTATTCTGGTGCTGGCCAGGGTTTCAGATTGGTGCGTGAGAGGAGACGGGTGGCCTGGATCTTGCTGTTACTCGCCGTCCTCTTCGCGCTCTGTTGGCTGCCCTATAACGTACTTAGACTACTTGTCGATCTCGGTGTTATACGTAAGTAGCTGTTACATACAAATTAATCAATCCATCATGTAATCTGAGATGCCAAGATGTAACTGAAATTTAATGCATCAATAAATATAAAATGCATTCTTTATCGTAGTTAAATTATTAATTCAATGATATTTTCAACATGTTGTACAGTACATTGATTTAAAAAAGTGTTAATATTTTTCTAGAGAATAGTACTTTATTATTCAAATAAAGTATTATTTGTAAAATGTAAAATAAAAAATCATAAATAGGTAGTTTTAAATTATGATTACAAAACACGTTATTCTAGCTGTCCTATACAGTTAGATGCCCTATATGTAACACTACATTACGGGATTATTAATATTCAATAATGTAAGGATTAATCTTTTTATATTTTGTACGCCGCAATATTTATCTTCCTACGTGGTCTGTGGTCATTCTATTTGCAAAGTATATATTTAATATTACAGTAGCGGCTAGCGCCCGTGTTGGTGCATGTTAAAATTTAAATCCGTGATATTCGAATTGAATATGAGAATTACATAACTCACCGTAAAACTACTGCACAAATATAAAAATATCATGTTATTTCTTTTTTGTACTTTATTACCATCGAGTTCGTTATCAGTTATTATAAATTAATGTAGAAACTGTATGATTATTTATTATTTAGTATACTTTATTTGGATTTCAAACTAGTATTTTTTAAATATAACATTCGTTATGACGAAAGCCACTTCTAAAACTTCATTGAAATTCGTGACATGAGGCTAAAACACTCACAACGCAAGGGAAGTACATTCATTCAAATCCCTCAAAATCCAATTTAAAATTCGTGTATACTACGAGGAAATCCTTATTTTGAACATTATATATAAATTAGGCATGAAAGTGAAACTGAAAGTTAAATGATGAACTAACATACTCGATAATAACCTTTTCACGTGGAAATTCTGTACGAAGCACTTTTCTCTCAAATATCACAGTGTAAATAAATGATGCGTTTATTTTGAATATAAAGCAGAAAAGGCAAGTATCCGTTGAAGAAGTAAAAAGTCCGGGACAATTTTTCTCCCTTTCACTCTCTTACCCACATATATATAAAATGTACTTCCAACCATTCAAGGAGAGCTGCATTTCTCGCCCTCTCCCAAGGCGCATTTTTGAAGACCATAATAAAACATTTTGCACCTCGCGTGCCATGCATTTTAGATGAGGGCAGGTTCATCTCGGACGTGCTATCCTACTGCCTCTTCCTCGGGCACGCGAACAGCGCCCTCAATCCCATTGTCTACTGCTTCATGACGCGCAACTTCCGCAGAAGCGTAGCCGAGATTTTGTGCCGGGGCACATATGGCCTGGCGAGGCGCAAGCCACACCGTAAAGTAAGTATCGACTCTGATTGTCCCCTATATTGCGCGGTCGCGAGGCACAGACTGCCCTCGACGGAATGCCGCGGAAATACGTGATTTACACTATTGGAAGAATACGACGATTCGTCGCTGAGTGAATGCGCCGCGATGTTCGAGCCTTATTTCGTGCCTTCGAATGCGACATTCTTCCTAGTGCGCAGCTTGAGTGGATATTATCAATATTAGTATCCGTTTTCCGTTTGTAGGGACTGTCGAGCTTGAGAAATGATTCGGCTTATTAGATATATCTTTTACAATGCTGTAATCTTAGAAATTTATTCTAAAAAAAAATAATATTATAACACAAAAGTCTATTCTGTTGAAGTATTGCTTATACTTCGTATGTTGCAAAATCTACAGTCATATTGATTAATGAATATGAATCGGTAAACTTTAAAATGTTTTCAATATACGGTTTATTAAATTAGATTTTAAGCCTTCGAATAAGTCTATTGATATTCTAAAGCTTTTTCGTCTCTGTACTCTTAAAGTCAAAGCTGCTGTTATAAGAAGCGCAATTCTGCAGAGAATCGTATCATAGGACTAGCTGAGATGTCGTAAAAGAATTTTTATGTTTCTTTCCTATTCATTTTTTCTTTACGTACTTTTATTCTAAAAAATCTAGAATTTAATATAAAATACTATTCAAAAGCTTATAAATTACAATTTTTAAAATTTATTTTTATTTTTCATACGTCTTTGTTCCAATTAATTAATAATAGCATCAAATAGAATGGAACAACTAATAGTGAATTTTATTATTTTCCTTTTTATATTACAAGAAAATTATAGAAAATAATTATACAAATTAAATTCCTTTTCTGGAACTCGAATGAAATTTCAGCATCTTGAATTATTCAATTGTTTCAGTAATTGCTCAAAAAGTTTTTCTTTTTCTTTCGGTTTAAAGTCACAAAGAACTTTCACATTAAAAAGTTCAACGAAAAACT
Source organism: Megastigmus dorsalis (assembly GCA_900490025.1). Lineage (NCBI taxonomy): Eukaryota > Metazoa > Arthropoda > Insecta > Hymenoptera > Megastigmidae > Megastigmus > Megastigmus dorsalis. The sequence goes on from UELU01145779.1 coordinate 18,113, forward strand.
TTTGAGCTCGAGCAGTGGTATTATGCCGCAAATAGCTGGTCATTTATTTTTATTTTCCATCGGACTGGAGAATTAAAAAACGTATGTGTATGCGAATAAAAGTTATGAGAAACTTTATAGTAGTTTCAGTTAAAAGTATTTTTCTGCTCTCCTTTACAGTTAGTTAAAAAATAAGAAAATTTACCACATTACCGTAATTACTTAGCCTACTTCTTAATATTTTTATTTATGTATTCATAAAAAAGTAGTAGTTATTGACAGCAATAAGTTAATGTATGTACATGAACTTCTTATAAATAACGCATTTATTTATAAAAGTTATTACGTTAAGGGTATGTCAAAGTCCTGCAGTTACCACCTGACTGTTCTACCGACCTGATCCTGAATAATTAATAGCGAAATAAATACTTGAAATTGTGCAAATCCCAAATACAGGTGCACGTCGCATGTGAATTATCAATTATATGACAAAGTTTTAAGTGAATATTTCAATGATACCTTGAAAAAATTGAAATAAGAATTTATGAAAATGTCATTGAAGATAATTCATAGACGTAGTGCACCTGTTCTTAGGATTTGTGTAATTTCAAGTATTTATTACGCTATTATTATAATTATTCAGGTTCTGATCGGTGAAACAGTCAGGTGGCTACGGTAGGACTTGGATAACCCTTGACAGGCAATGTTATGAGCTTGAATAAAATATGTTGAATATCAGTGGTATATAATTTGAGATTATACAATATCTTTTACAGTTTAGTCAAAATTATCTTCCATCTTCTTATAACGTAATTTGAAAAACGAAAAAAATTATTTATAAAAATACGTTAATTACGAATCATATCAAATTATTGGATTCATTTATTTTTGCATCAACACGATTTTATACTTAAATTGATAGTTTATAAAAGAGATTTATTTGGTTTTAAACGTTCATTAAAATAAATTTAAAATTAAGTAATAAAACAAAATATTCCACATGATCTTGTTAAAATAAAATACTTTTTTAAATACTAAATATAGAGCATACGATTATTAAGAAATTGATGTGTTTCCTTTCCCGAAAATAAATCCATTAATTATTTGAATTCTATTAATTATTTACTTGCAAAGGTATAAAACGAGATTAATTTTATCGAATATACTGCGCTGCTATAGTCAAACTATAAAAATGTTTGTCCTGCAAGGCTGGAAACAATCTAGCATTCGAAGAAGATGAATTTATACAATGTTCTCAAAATAAAGCGCAAAGTCTGGGAGAAATGTAATCCATGTCAATCAGTGACGCATCATTCTATTTCCGATCATAAAAACAGTTTTTTTTTTCTGCCCGATAAAAAACTTAGATTGCATCTCGCTTTCACGCTCTCCGCTTACTTTACCTGGATATTTTTATCCGGTCAACAATAGAATGAGAACGAGAATGAGAGAGGGAGAATAAAGATACCGAAAAAGTGAGTAAAATGCTCAAAGTAATATGTTTATTCTCGCACGCCAGATGTATACAGAACCACTCGTAAAAAAGTCAATTAAGATCGATTAAAAGTACCACACTGCTTGTGTAGGTTAGGACAGTGGGTATGCTTGTATTTACACGAATAAATCAGGTGTATAAAATTTAGTGCATATAAAAGCTAAAAAATTAAATTTCTTTTATTTTTTAATATCGAACTATTCTTTTGATATGCATTCGTAAAATGAGACACTTACTATCAGCTGAATACTTTCACGAGAAGTGAATGAAATATACATTTGTTCTCATCCTCTCGTCTGTATACCTAGAAAAATTGCTCCTATATCAATTCGCATAAATGTAGGTAAGCCCATCGTGCAGCATCGATTTTACGCGTCTATAAACAAGTAAAGGAGAACTGGGTTATATACATGCTACATACAACGAATATTTCGAAAGTAACATTATTTTTTATAAGAGATTATTGGAGATTACCTATGGTACGTGTCATAGATCATAAAGATAATGCATTTTTATTTTTTACGTGAAATTCGGGTCATTCACCTCGTGTCACACTTATTGATTTTAGCCGCATCCTTATTTTAGACCAATTATTATTAGTACACAAAATACTTGGTTACGATAGCAGATCTATTTTGTAATGTAAAAAGTTATGATAAAAAAACATGGTTCAAAAATTACTATAATTTACTACTGAAGATTGAATTTATCACTCTACTATATTTTTTCTTAGGCACAAATTGATTTATTTATCAAATGAGACACTAAATATATGTAGATCAACGTTTCTTTATGCAACTGAACAGTTATGTAGACCTTGAAACTTCGCTCTAGAAATATGATATGCGAGTACAAAATGTCTAATTATCATCTAGAGGTGTCCATATTCATTACTCTCCTATATGAAATTCATAGTACCTTGACTCGAGAAATGCTTATCAAGACTAACAAAGTAAATTAAAAAGTACTAGTTACATAGGAAAAATAAGCTTACATGGAGAGACTTATTCCTCGAGTTAACTACAATATTTCACTATAACCAAGAGTCTTAACATATTTGAGACTCAAAAAAGCAGCGAAGCTTTCATAGCTGCTTCGATCCGTTTATTTATTCATAGATTTTTGATTTATTAAGAAATCGATGTGAGCTGCGTCTCCCCTTCAATACGTAATGATTTGGGCTCTCGTAAATTCCGCGTCCTCGAACACCTTCAAGGCTCGGTCTTGCGCGATCGAACGATTCACGTCTATGTATATCGGCCCTTGTCGATGATCGACGACGTCCATTATGGAAACCCGCTGTCTGCTTTTGTAGCGAAATTCATTCTCTGCGTTCAATACCGCCTCTCTCTCTCTCTCTCTCTCTCTCTCTCTCTTTCTCTCTCTCTCTCTCTCTCTCGCTAACCATATAATCCCACGCGGTGTTGTGTTACATATTGTATACGTGCTTGTGTGCTTTCCCCCTTTTTTTCTGCCCTCCCGAGCGCCGTATTATACAGGCTATACTCATCGTCCCCGGAAATATTTTATTTAAAATTGCTATACATTTTGCCACTTCCAGCTTTTCGTATTATCTGGAATCCATGCATGTTACATGATCCATGATCTGGCGTACATCTCAGATGCATACCGCACTGATGCACCCACTGCTACATATACAAAGCTAATACAATTTATATAAGAACTTCCGCTAATGAATTTATGAAAGAGGTGTGAAACTTTTTGTTAGCTTTTTTTAAAATTTTACACTCTCGTTCATTTATAAGCTTTGAAGAAGAGTTGGGTAAGGAATTTCTGCGAGAATGAAGTGTCACGGCTTACTTAACAGTTATTTTTAATGAATCTGATTTTTCACAGACGCTTTTATCACATTGACGCAAAAGAATCGAAGGACATGGTAGAACTTCTGTGGAACGTTAAGTGACAAGGCACTTTTTTTGTTGGCTTTTCGCCTATTCGTTTTACTAACAGAATTTAAAAGGCTGTAAAATTAAATTAAAAACCGACGGTCTATTTTTGTTGTTGTGACAAGCGACTGAATCGTTTTAAATTAAATTCTGAAATTTAATTTTTCTTTGGGCATCGCGAGCTACGGTAATCACATTTCCTATTATAGCGAACTTAAATATAAGATTTTTTAGGAAAAAAAATATTGGAACGGAAGTTTGGATTTCCCTACTTTGAAGAAAGAGCGAAAAACTCCATCCCTCGATGAGGCTAGCACTCGACTTCCTTCTATCGAGATGAAAAGTTGGTGGATGACGTAACAAATTAACAAGTGTAACGTAAGTTACAAGCGGATGATAATTCTTATTGTTTCGAGCATGTTTATTAAATAATAAAGGTGCTGTCGTTTTTGCGGTCGATGAAAGTACAGGAGCTAATTAAAAATAATTTTACAAGATTAAATATTATGATACGCTACTAATTATTATACTTACTGTGAGAATTCCATTCTGAAATAATCATTGGTCGTTGCTGTATGTTGATGAAAAAAGGCATGTGATTTACGAAAGATATTAAGAAATATAATTTACCATAACAATTTCGTATAAAATTTGCAATGTACCGTATATATAAAGTATCTTATCAATAATACGTACTACTTTTATAGCCATGTAAAAAGAGAACATAAAAATTTAAAGTACCGTAAAGGTAATGCCTTGACATGGTATTTATTTAATCTATCTCAAGTGTAATAACTCCAGAGTAGAACTGGTTTTTTTAATATGTAGACATAAAAGACATGCAAAGAGCAGAGAAAAAAAACTTTTCAAATATTTCTTTATTCCAAATCTCTATAAACCATTTCTGAATTAATTAATATTGTATCTACCATTATAAATATTACGATCTCTACACAATCATTAAAACCTTAAGAAACTATTAAAATTAATTACATTACTATTGAATACATAGTTTTCTACTAATTATTTTAAAGGACTACACAACAGTTCACTTGAAGCTATATTAAACTAGACATAAGAGAGAAATGTGTATAATAATAAGCCTTAGCAAGTATTTCTGATTTATTTAATTTTTAATAAATTTATGATTCATGATCTAATGTTACTATATATGATATATAAATAGATAATATGGTAAATATCTTTTTAAATAATTAATTCTAGGAAAACTTATAGTAGAAATAAATATATCATAAACAAAAACAAAACAAAATAAAATTTTCTATTTACAACACGTTTATCTCTTAAGTGCCTACTAGATTAACGGTTCAATTTCACATAGTGAAAAATCGCTGCGAAAAATGGTCATATGACGTCTTTTCTGATCGCTAGCGATTTATGACTTTTAGTTAAATTTTTTAACTCTAGCGATTTATCGATGGAGCTTCAAAGTCCAGACACTTTGAAATATTTACTTACACTTTTTTCTAAAGTTGGAAGTTTCGGTGGATTAAGATAAAAAATGAGTGAAAATCAGTTATTTAAATTTCAATAGATTGTCTAACATCATTTTTTTTTATAAATGTCTGCTCTAATTATATTGACAAAAATTTTAAAATTGGATAGTTGATATTCGAGTGTAATTATAAAATCTTAACTCTTCTAATAATATTGTTGGTAATTCGAAGTGAAAAAACTTAAGTCCGTGTCTTTCTTTAAAAATAGGTGCTAGCCAGTACTTTTCCGGTGTATATTTCACTTCTTTTTCTTTAAAACAGCTAGTATTGCAGCAGCTATTCCTTTCCTTATAATTTGATTATAATTTTGGAAGATTATGTTATAATCTGTCACAGAAGTACATATAACCACTGATTGTAATTATTACAGCACATAATATCTTCTATCTCCATTTTGCAACTTTCTCCTTGCAGTCTTTCAAAAACAATACTTAATTTAGGTTAGACGCTGCGATAAAATGGGATTCTATATCACAGCAATTTAATTGCTCAATGAACGTGCACTTTACGCGCACTAATTCTGTCTATTCATAAAGACCGTTCAGCTTAGAAGAATTATAACAGTTTAGTTTTCGCTATAGCGCACCTATATATGATTTTTTTATATCATAGCCGTTAAATTCAATTTTACGGACCATTCCCATATCGTAAAATTTGATTTTCCTTACAGTTCGTAATCAACATATTCCATTTATTGACGCAAATGGCTCATTTTAGAACATTTTTTGTATTTCGTTTTATAATTGTATATTATAATATACTATTATAATATACCTATTACTCTAATTTTGTCTAAATTTGCTAAATATGATGCATGCAATAAAATATTCACATACATAATAAAATAAAAACTTTTGATAAGATGATCATGGATCATCGTTTTCTTTTTTGATAAATATTGTACATAGTTTTTATAACTAAATGATATATCAAAATAAGCTTTAGTCATATAGATTGTGACGGGAGATCGGGGTCATGATCGCGATTGGCGCGTGTAAATCGAGTAAGTCGCTGTTGCAGACTCCGGTTGTCGTCGAACGATCGGTAGACGCTGAAACAGAAGCTCCGTCGGAAGCCGGTATCGCGTGGACCGAGGTTTTGTAAATACCTCGTAGCCGTATGTGACAAGATACACAAATGTATTTTCTATACGTTTTATATTCGTGCATGAGTGCAGATAGTAAATAATAAAATGTTTTTATTTGAAATAAGTGTATTGTATATCGAATATAATTCTACAATAAAGACGAATTTCGTTTTCAAAGCATACTACAGCATCACTCAACCCAGGCACCAGACTCGTTTCAATAGGGATTGCATGCTAACTCCGCTTATGTTACTAGTTGACGGTGCATAAATGTATGTGTGCAGGTGTCGAGTTGTATAGGTGGTCATAAAAAAGAGAGGTTTTAACTTCAACTTACATGTCCCTCATACATAGAGGAATCTTTACTGATGTTCAAGAAAAACGCGATCGTAAAAATCATAGCCTGCAGTAAGTAGTCTTTTTACGACTAGTCTCTAACGGTCGAGAAGCTATTTTGAAAGTAAATATTCATAGTTAGAGCTTTATTACAAGTTTTCATTGGAGTAATTTATTTTGGTTTGTGCTTATTTACCTTACAAGGATACAGGGATAAAGAGAGGTATTCATAAAACGAGCTTTCAATCATAATTACATGTGATGGTTTTGGAATAATTCCGTTACCAGATACAGCAATTTATTCTAAAAACAAATGAAAGAACTCTGGGATAAAAAAAGCACCAAAATGAATTAGAAATATAACTAAAAGGAAATAGAGAAGCTAAAGAATAGTTATCTTGCAAATGGATCAAGTAAATTTTGAGGGAAGCTTTAACTACTTCAAACGGTACACATATATATGTTAACGCTTCTTATACTTTTCTATCAGCACCTCCAAGTATAACCACTTTTTATAATTTCCCGAGGGACGGACATTCTCAAGAGTTTCTTTTTTAATCCATATTCTTTTGTGGCATACGTTATAGTCATTCACTATTGGAATAAAACAACAACAAAGTACTCGCCAAAATGTTAGAGCTGAAAAAACAAATTTTTTTTATTCATCGTCGTTACATGAATTTGATTTTTGGCATGAAACATACATGCTAATGATATTTATACCTTATACAATATCTTAGGTCTTATTATAAATAATTTCTGTCATTTATAATGGAAATAAAAATTATGTCAAAAATACAAGTAAAATAAATAATATAGCAAACAATATTATAAATCCGAAAATAAATTAAGCTTAAGGTAAAGCAAAAGCATACATAAATTATGATAGCTCATGAACTTATTATAAAACGTATATAAATTATATATACATTTTCAAATAAAAAAGTAATTATGAATCCCAGATGAAAATTTAATTAAACCAATTTTTTAAAACAAATTCAAATAAAATATCCAATATTAGTTTTAACTTCTACTCAACCACTATACCATTTTTTTTTAAATTATCTGAAAATTTGCTGACTTTGTGAATGATTTTCATGGTACAACATTACTCAGTGTATATATGCTTATCAACTTCTATAAGAACACATGACGCTCTTTATGTAAAATTTTGTGGATTAACACTTTTAATTGACTCTGGTAAATATAATTGAGAATCACGGTTACGAATATTTGAATAGAGCACATCCAATTAAATAATAAACATTTTTATCCAATATTTCATCTTCTTCAGAAGACACTCAGAATGTACGATAAGAGATAACTATCCTACATAAAATATTCAGTTGATACATAAGATTCATGTCTGTTCTATCATGCAACATATTGCTACAGTGAAAATGAATCTTGAAAGTTAACGAAAGAAGTTGCGTTTCCACTGTTTCTCTTTCCAGTTCTTTTTTTCCACATTCTGATAATTCAAGTGTAAAATACAATCGATTGGGGTCCACTTGAGTATATAGGTTGATATATATAGGTTGACGAGATCGTAGATGGTAATACACAGGTTTGGTTCGGAAAATCATTGCGTCTACCACTCTTATAAGTGAATTCAAAGCGCAAATTGTGCGTTGACCCTATAAAAATTCTTCATGTTATGCGACATTTGTCGATAATTTTATTTTATTCTATTTCATTTAAAAACATAAATGGACCATATGATCTTTACAAAATTAGTCTACAAAATGTTAGAAAAATCCGCGAAGAGACATTGTTAAGTAAATTAAATTATTTAAATTTGTACTTCAATACTCTTTTATTATATTTATTCAATAATTTGTACACTGTTTGAGCCGCCAATAGTTTTTACACTTAAGTTAAAGACAATGTAGCTTTTTTAGGCGATGTGCTAAGGTAGGAAAAACTACTACTATACCAATTTTTGCTTTTAACGAAATATACCTATAAAAATTTATTAAATATGAATATTGTTTAACGTATTATTAACATTACAATATCTTGCATATTAATGCTTGGATAGAAGTTATTATTTTCTCGATATGTTAATAATGTAAAAATACTTCTAATTAGTTCTTATATCTAATTAAATGTTCTAAAATATACTTTTTACCAGTTTTTTAAGAAGTATTTAACTTTGCAAAGATATCATTAATAATATAGGTAAAGAGAAAACCAAGAAAGTTGAAAAAATGGGTATACGTAATATTAAAGCCAGAATCGTGTTTCTGTGAAAAGAGCAAATATAAAAGAATGAATGTAGAATGAATACGGAAACACGCGTTGAGTATAAAATCAGTTACAAAGAGTTTTAGTAACGCTGAAATATTATTTATCTTTTATAATTTTCTTATATAATACCTTTTAGTTTTTAAGTTGAGATAACTGCTAAAGAAATATTTTCTATTGGTTAAATAATTGCTTTTCCTAATTACAAAGAATATTATAAAAAAAAAATCAAATTTATTACCATTTATTAGCATATAAAAGCTAAATATATTACCATTGTATTATAATGTGACTATCAATTAATATTTTTAAATTGAATTTGAACTTATTATGAGTTGTAAATGTGCTCTACAATACATATAAAATTAATCTAATGAAATGAACGCTAACGAGATTGAAATAAAATACAAATATTTAAGTTTAAAAAACTGAATTAACATCACGTCTCACCGTATTTATCTACTTCTACTTAATGTATTACACAAAAGGAAAAATCAACTAAACTTGCTTAAAATATTTTCGTTCGAGCGTGGGTGTTAATTAGTTATCTAATTATTACACATTTTTTCGATATGAGAATCCTTGCTTAATTTGATGCTATTGTCCTCAGCACTGTTTTTTTTAATTTTTACTTTCTTTCACTTATATACTAATTTTCGTACTTTAACGTCTACGAAACACAAAAAATTCTTTACGACCTCCAATTGTTCAGAATATTAGAAAACTATTAGCTAGAATATTACAAAGTATTGAAATAAATGTTTATAATGAACCACATAAAATATATGGAAACAAAAGTGTAAGAACAGGGTTTATAAGAGTATCTTTAAAGAAAAAGCACAACTTTAGTATAGTGAACCAAAGATAGAAATATTTTTTCAACGACTTATATATACATATCAGCGCATATAAAGATCGTAAAATAAAAATAATTAGTTTCAATTCGCATGAGTGTATTGAACTGCATTTCAAAGGGAGTTATTTATCTTAAAAGTAGACTCCTACGATAGTAGTATTGCATATTAACAACTAAAACCTTTAACATCGTTTAGAGCGCAAAAAGCTTTACAGAAATAGAGTCGAAAGCCTTGAGCTTAACTTTTTCCATCTGCACCCAATGAGTCACACGAGAGATGAAAGATCTCCTCCTAAACATCGATAAACAATGTCTGCAAGCTCTAAGCAATGGTACATTTCTCACTTCTTTCCGGCGCTACTATCGGCATTCTCCCCCGAAGACAGTCTTAATCCAAATGCGCGCGTTGCCCTAAACACTGCACCCTTCACTGGGCGAGTCACCGCCGCCAGCAAATAAAAGCGCTGCAGGCGTCCGGCAAACGCATCAAGGAATAGATAGAGAGCAGCGGTGCTGTTGGAGTCGATATCTTGTGGTTCCAGACCTTGGGCTCGGCTGTCGGCGTATGCGCAGGCCACTACCACCCGAAGGCGCATCCTGGCGGCAGCGGCCCAGGCTACAACTCGGCCCTCGGGTTGTTCGCCCCGGGGACGGGCTGCACGACGCCCCCAGTCGCGACGGGGACCGCCGGCCAAGCGGCTCACGCAGTCCTGGCTCTGCACCAGCGCACCACGACCACTTTGTCGAGCAGCGGCTATGACAGCTACAGCCGGCACAGTCCGCACCGGCGCTGCTATATGCTGAGAAGTCTGCCTCAGGATCAGGACCGCAACAAGGTCAGTTCTCCTGTTCTGCTCTTCTGTACCCCTCCCTATATGTTCCATCCTTATTCGATCCTTGTGGTGATTTTCGTCATCTTGGCTTTGCGATCACGCGTACGGGTTCAATTCTGATCACTTGTAATTTCGCAAGCTTTTCTCAACGTATTTTTAATTTACAAAAAGGGATGCAATATTGCTTTTATTATTCTAGTGTACATCAAGCTAATATTAACAAAAAAATAACAAATTCTTATGAAAAAGCAGAGAAAATTGGGTTGTCCATCAACTACCCTGTCTACATAATATAGGTTAGTATTTACGATTTCAATAAGATTTTTGGGAAGAACATTATTTAAGCAATCACGTAACACAATCTTCCTTGAATATCATTCGATTTTTCACGCTATTCCTATAAATTCCACCACATCTTTTTTGTTTCTTATCACATTATTATCACGCGATTATTCTTTTCAGATTAAAACTTTTCCAGACAACTGATAGCATATATAGCAGTTGTCAACACTTGATACCGGCAGAGGTCTTAACTTATATTCATGCTTTCAAAATGGTAAAATTCAATATTAAAATACATCCTGACCTATTCATATGCATGCACATTTAAATATGTAGAACATTTTAGGTATGTAATATATAAATTGTCGCATTTGCAGCACTTATTTCCATTTATCATATTTTAGATGGTTACATTACTACGAAAAGTTTTTGTAATATTTGCGCAATAACGATGAACCCAACATCTTTCTGGAAGAAACTTTTCACTCCAATTACATATACAAGCTGTATAAATAATAATTTTTTTAAGCGACTCCGCAGTGATCAAAGAGACATTTGCGATTCAAATATACAACCTTCAATGCAAAATTTCATTGCAGTGTTTTAAACTAGTTTTCGCGTTCACTGTGCGTTCATTGGCATGCGTAAATATGCGCTTGTAAATTAAATGATCCAACCAAACGAGAGACTGTAAGTACGGAGAAATGGCAATTTCAAACCTTTAACAAGTTTTCATGATTAAAGCCTTTTACATATTACCTGAGAAGTCATTACTTCTATGGTAATTTGTCCCCTTAAAATGCTTACGCGACATGATTCTTGAAAGAAATTGCATAGTCGATGTTTGAATATATATTAAATTTTATGGAACGATATTGAAAAGTTTTCATGTGTTGTGGAACTTCAATCTTACCAATCTTTTGAACTGCAAAATCACTAGTTTTATTACATAGTCTTTCAAAACAATTATTTAAAGACTAAAATTTGCGAAAATAATTTCTTTTTAATTTACGAATTTCACAACTCAATATTTATATTAAAACAATTATTCAAAGAATTCCAAATGGATCCAAACAATTCCAAGGACACATGCACTTTGACCTTGGAAACGACACCGTAGCGATTATCATTTGTATATATATCTATAAACATCGATATCTGACTGTACTCCGAAACTTTTTCACTGGTTTTCTGTGTCTGTAGATATACTGTCCATATAAATTTTTCTACTAACATAAACACACTATACTAATAATATGGATGCAGCACCGATTAAGAATCGATTAAACAAAGCACTAAGACCTTAAAAGCACAGATTAGTTCCGGCCGAAAATTAGGAACATATTAAATATAACAATCATGCTCCAACTTTGGCGATTATCCGCGAGAATTCCCGTTCAGCCTAGGAATTGTTACCCCTCTCATAACGTTATCAAGAATCTGAGACTATAGCAGAGCACAATCCGACGATGCAGCGGGTAGTGAGTGCAGCATCGTTGCATGGCACATCCCAATCCCTTGTTCCATTAAACCACCTTTCATCTTCGAGTATCCTTAGAAATTAGCAGTTTCCTTTCTTGGCAGAAACCATTATAGTCTATATTTAGTCAAGGTTATTGTCTCGCTACAAGATATAATTAAACCCCTTAGCCTTTCAAATATCTAACGTCCTGACATGGGTGTCAATTTAAAACTGAAGAAATTTTTTCAATGCTCCTTCAGAATCAGCAGAAATCGATTCGTTCTTTCTCGCTCTAAGCTCTTACAAAGCTTTAATGCGTGAAAGTACAGGTTACCATAGAATCATCCGTTTTTTTTTGTTGACCAAGCAGGGAAGCAGTTTATTTTGAATGGATGATAAAATATTTTCTTAAAGCAAGAAGAAAAAGTTATTTATTTCATGACATATTTATTTGCTACAACAAAAATTTAGTTTTTAAACTGTATGTATTTTAACTTATGAAATTATCAGTGTGGTCACTAATATTTTATCATTCGCTTGCGATAAAGCTTTCTTGGATTAAAAGAGTTTTTATTTCAGTGCACAATTTGAAAATATGATAATCAAAAAAATATGAGAAAGTAATGATTATTGGATAGTCCAATATTTATGAAGAATATTACCATACTACAAAGTAATACTATTATAGACTGAAGAGGAAAGAGTAGCGTCCCCCCGCCTCGGACTGCTCGATCTATTTCTCTGTTCCAATTAATTAAAAAAAAAAATAAGTCACATAAGCCAGTTTTTCAAAATTATAAATATTAAAAGTTATAAACAAAACTAAATATGATCATAATTTCGAAATTAACTTTCAATGCGTAAACATTTCTTAGTAGTTCCAATTAATTGAAAAAACGACAAATCAGATCAGCATAATTTTCAGTCTAAATAGAAAAAAATATCAACGTAAGAAAAAGCATATCTGTAGCCACCTTAATCTGTCTTAGTTAAGCATTAATAATACTTACATCGAGCAACAAAATTCTGATTCAGATAAATACCCAGTTAAATCTTTATAATATCAATAAATGCATTACATTGTATTTAATAGTAAATAATTTTAAATGAATTATTAATTACAACAATATTATATATATATATTTACAACATATGATTCGTTATATAGATAAGTTTAGATGCTCTTTATTCAACTAATTAATCAGTTCATGTTCAGTCGTTTAACACAAATAGATAATTAGTGGAGTGAAGTCAAAGTGATGTATACGGTGGCTTGAGTAGTCGTAGACTTGATTTAATGATCTGTTGATTCTACTGAAGCCAATACACAAACCATGAATTGCTTAGTTTATAGGATATAAAATTTAATAAATTATTTTTTATCTGTAATTATTAAATCGGCAATTATGAACAATATATAAATACACGAAAACCTATAATAATAATGAAGGGTATTTAACCAAAATAATTTAAAAAATTTTAAACTTAAATTAATATTTAAGTTTAATATTTTATGATCAATTTTACGATATTAAAATATGTACTGACATAACAATTAATTATTTGTAAAAGTCTGCGTATTAAAATATATGATATATCATATGTTCTATACAGCATTGCATGATTTTTTAAAGAAATTTTATTTCTTTTCGCGCAATAAAAGCTTAAGTCCATTTCTTTAAAAGCATTTCAGTATTGCTTTTATTCATGTTTGTACTTTTTTATCACTCTCTACAGATCAAACACTAATCTAAAGGCATTTAAATTGTATTTCGCAAAAAGTATTTTACAGATAAATTCGATCAATTATTTTAGTATATTTTATCTATTTATTGACATTCCATTAAAATGGAAAATATAGCATTTGGAACAACCTTAAGAAAAGTCTAAATTAGTTTCAATATTTAAAACATAACGAAAAGAATAATTTCTATTGCAATTGTATCAACCATGTTTTAACTTTTTTAATAGGTCGATAAGCCCGATTTAGCCTCATCGTGCCTAAGAATTTTTGCATATGCATAAATTTCACATCATTTACAAAAGTATTACAATACATTCGCGATGTTATCAATAACAACCCGTCAGCAATATTTATCCAGCAATACTATCCTAAAAGTCTGCCGAAATCGCCAGTACATTCTCCTGGTAATACCCCGTATTGATTCCGCCGCTTACATATTTTTCAAATTTGTTTAGGTCATTTCCACAGCTAAAGAGTGCAACACGGACGAGCGCAATGTTCTCGTGGGGAACAAACCGCATCGCCACAGTCACAATCACAGCCACAGTTCGCGAAGTAGTTCCAGTTCGTCCCAGACTCGGATGCATCAAAGGAATCAGCAGGACAGCTGTGGCGAGGGAAAACAGAGCACGATGATTACCAACGCCGATCAAAGGTTCATCTGAGCTTTCTGCACTAGAACAAATTTTTATAACGAGGATGCCGAGCCTCTTCCTAAGGAAGATTGCCATTAAAAAAGTTCCTCGATTCGATTATGTCCACCGAGGGATAAACCTATTAGCGGTAAGAGATCAATTGCAATTCTTCATCGGCGATCGCGTAGCAATTTAGCGGAATTCTTCAGCCATGCAAAACGGAATGATTGATCCAAAAGTGCTTCGTTTTATATTTAAATGAGTTTCTATCAAATCGTTTCGCCTATACGCGGTCTTCGTAAAAGTGTTGCTTACTATACCTGACGTTTTTGATTGACTAAAAGTCGGTTTGTTACGAGTCAGTTATATCGTTCAGAAATATTCAATTAAAAAGCTTTAATCTTTATTTCTTATAGAAAGTAAACAGGAAAGCAAAAAAGGTTTCATTCTAGTTGACAATATAACTGTGTGACGTAATCCTTAGAATAACAAAATCAATTGTTTAAAGCTTGTACTTTTTTTTTCTTTTTAATATGACTTCCTGCACAAAATACGCATATTCTTTTAAAAAATTATTTGATAATATTTTTATTTATATTAAATAGTATTTTGCAATTGTTTTGCTAGTCCAAAAATAAATCCAAATTGTTGCATTAATCGCGAAAAGTGCATTTGCAGAAATATCTTGTCACTAAATCTTATTTATGTGGTATAAAATTATATGACAAACTATGTATGAACGCATCAATATGTCATATTATTAGGCACACTTTGCGAATTTCGCTTGCAGACATAAACAGCACACGGAACCTGGGAATGACATCTAAATAATGCCCCAGAATATTCTCTTTTACATTAAAACATAACTTTTCCTTGATAATATTTTAAATATGTGTCTTTTGTTTTATATTCAGCTTAACATTAAAAGCTAGTTATTATCGTAAAGCATTTTGCAATTATAGCTTTACGAAATCAAGTGTAATTAAAGCTTCATAAGTTACTTTTTAGACCCCGCGGAAGCATACTAAGTGCATTAGAAAATAAATTTAATTCCGATAGAAAATAACAATTACTCGCATTCCACTGGAAAAACAATAATGTACGAGAAAACTCAATTTTCTAGTTTTATTTTATTTTAGTAAGTTTAAAACACAACCTAGCAAACTTTACTTTTTACAAATTAATGGGCAAGCTTATTTTCTATCCTTAACAAGCTCATATTGTGAAGTTTCGTTTAAAACAAGACAAATTAAGTATAAATTACATGTAATAGAAGATTATAAAGGAGGACGCCGATAGCGGCCCATGTTCAAACTTGGCATGAAATCCTATAAAATCGACTTCAGCACAAAGAATCCTTAAACTCTGAAGTATTTGAATAAAAAATGTCTGCTCTATGAAGTGAAAAATATAAAAAAAAAGTGATTTTTTCTAATTTTTAATACCTGATGTCGGATGAAATCTTGAGTTATTCACTCATTTTAACAAAATTGACTTGAATATTTTTTATATTTCCGTGCATTTCCCCCGATTAAATTTTATTCCAATATTAATATTTTGATCAGCTCTAAAGAATAAAAAATTTTTGTACGTTTATCTAGGTTTATTTATTTTCGACGCATTCGTCGGCGTCCTCCTTTAAATGTATAAAGTCAAGTGAAGAATTATAGTTTATAATAAAAGATTTTTTATTTTAAAAGTTTCTTTAGCGTGAAATGTTACGTTTTAAATAAAATAGAAACTCAAACCATTTAGATTGAAAATTAAAAATATACATAGGTTTTAATGTATAGAGTAAAAAATAATAATATTAATAATTAAATTTATGTACTGGTTTCATGATTTTGAAAATTTTCAAAATTAATTTTCTGATAAAAAATAATGTACATTTATGAAATAAAAAATGGAAAATTATACATAATAAAGCAATGAATTGATTAATTAGTATACATAAAAAAATAAATTATAAGAAATATTAAGTAATAAATTGATGCATTCTCCATATTGTCAAAAAAATAATACATCTTTACTAATTCTTAAATATATATATATTTTTAAAGGTATAGTTGAAATGAGAAGTCCTGCGAAATTGATGGTTGAAAGCGTGACCGCTTTGATATTTATACCTTTGTAAATAACCAATTTTAGGATTATTTTTAAAGTATAAAAATAAAACGTTGCTTGATAATTAGAATCTTATGTACTTTGGGAGAAAAAAAACTTGGAAAGTCCAGAACTCGTGTAAATTGACACCCGAGCAGAACGTAAGTGAGGGGATACGGCACTCTTGAAGCAGGCATGAAGAAATAGTACATTACGCAACTAAGTAGTAGGCGAAGGAAATTATTTTGACGAGGGTGAAGATTGTCGCCCGAGCGATGCGAGGATGACAATCACACAAATTGAGATAATCTGAGCGCACGTGTTATCTCAACTTGGTGATTGTCATCCGCGCTTAGCCCTCGTCGAGATAATGTCCTTCGCCAGCTACTAGTTGTGTAATGTACTATTTTCACACTCCGTCCGTAAAGTTCAATTATGCGCATGCACACGCTTCTCTCGCTTCGCTCGTGCAGGAATCAGCTCCATTGCACACTCGTAGCTTAATACACTATTATAGTATACTATAAGTAGTAAATAGAGGAACGAAGGGAATGTACAAAACCGGTGTTTTTACTTAGAACTTGTCAAAATATGCAACTTACAAAAAATTTACTTGGGGAAGTATGGAAATAATTAAAAAGAATAAGGTGAAAAGAATAAACTAAGTGAAAAAATTAAGATTTCGTGTGATATTTAACTAGTAGTCAAAAGGCCAAAAAATTACTTTCAAAATGTTGTCCCACTTGTATACGGGCAAATTCGTATAAGAATCTTTAAGATTACATAAATTCTTCATGTTTGTAGTAGTTTTATGCGTTCCTTATTGATAGTTATCGTAGTCGTTCGATGGCATCCTCCTTTATTGGAATTAACCCTAATATTATAATCAACCCTAATAACAATAATCAACAATTATATGCTTCAAGTAGGTTTAATGTGACTGCACAAGAAAAAACTGCTAGAATAATTAATTAAAATCTACAGCGAATGAATATTTGTTTCCTGAAAGTTTAACTGATGTTTAAAATAGAATATCTTAATTTTCAAAGTGTACATATTTTTTTTATAATTGATAGGTAAGTTCTCGAATTATAAATAATTAAAAACTGTTTCAAACGATAAGCACTTGAAAATGTAACTGATTATGCATTTATCAAACGATATTATTAAAAATTTTTTTATTAAATTTCAATAATTATTTTTAAAAAATCTGATAATATCAAAACCTAATATTTTCGTGAATAATAAGAAAATAATGAAAATGTTAACGCATAGCCCCTCAAAATATAGACAATTAAAAATCCCTTCAAATTCATCTTTCAGATTAAAGGAAAAATGACGGTAACATATAAAAACGATTCTGCAGAAACACAGAAAATCAGTAAACGTTTGCCCTGGTAGAAATGTTAATGAGTTTCTAGCCAGTTTCTAGATTTTTTAAATATATTGAATTTTCACTAATCTCTCTACTATACGAATCCGTGTAAAAATGATATACCATATGTAATCGAAACATAGTTCGAAACTGAATAATATAATTCACGATATAGAACATTTAAAAATATATTGTCCGCTTAATAACCACAAAACATTGCCATTTGATTAACACGTTGATTAGTTAAACTCGTGCATTTTCTACCAGGATGCTTTGAAAATACTTAATTAGTGCGCCACTTTGGGCGACTAGTCGGGTAATTTGGCGCAAATGAACTTTTTATAAATTACTATTATTTGATATTTTATTCGATAAAGAGGTAAACTAATTGTTGCTTAGTTTATAGTTAATGTACTTAACTTTTTCACAGTACATTCTTGAATCATATTTATAAATATATATATATATATATATAGATATTATATAAGATTTTATTTATTATACGTATTTATAAATGTTTTCATTGTAAATAATTTAATTTACCTCATGTGCGCCAATTTCCTCGCGCTTCCCATTTGCAGCTTTGGCACTATCCACTAATTTGATTTGTTTCACATCCTTTAATAGGAAAATAATTTATCAAAATAATAATAATGTAAAAAAAGTGATCAATGAGAGGAAATATATATATATATATATATATCAAAGAACAATCAATTGGAAATATACAATATGTGTAATAAGTTAAAAATACACTTATTGGTAATAACGTCTCTACAAGAAAAAGTTTCATAAAAAAATCCAATTGATTAAGTTTTTTTTTAAATTAATTGAAAACTTCTTAAAATAAAAAAAATTATAAGCAATAAAAAATGATAATCAACGATATTATGAAATTTTCAACATTCTTAAATGAGCTAAAATGGTTCATTATTCAGTGGCTTCTCATAAAAGATTACAAGTGTTATGAGAGAAACAAGGAAAAAGTAATTATAATTACATGAAACCTTTTAGAACGATAAAGTTCTAAGTAAAATCGATTAATTTATCATGTGCTTTCACTAGCTCCATGAAATATCCAAAAATATTTGGAACTATCTCTTATCTACAACTTTTTAATGTCACGTAATGCTAGTATTTAAGCATACTCGAAAATTAATTTTTTTTACTTATTCACTTACCTACTCAATTTTTTAAAAACATTTAGTAAAATGAGAGGTTCTAAGTCCAAAAATACCTGTTATTAGCCTAGAAAATTAAAAAAACTTTAAAATTGCATAACAATGGGCTGTTTTGAAAACTTGATTGGCGATGAAATATTCATGTCACAAAAAAATCATGAAACATATTTGTTTTAAAGTCCAAAACAAAAAAAAATTACGTTAGGATTTTCCTATAGACTCAAAAGAAAAAAAAATATCTCATTTAGACTAAAAAGTTAATAAAAAATTAATTTTTTCAGTACTTTTTTAACACTTTTATATTGTTAATTATGATATTTTCATCTATTTTTAAAAAGCCAACGTAATTCTCTTTTAAATGTAATAAATAAAAAGTTCACTAAATTTTAAGTTGACCGGTTGAATAGTTCATAGCCAATCTCATTTTGAAATCTGAAAAATAATACATGTGTTTAGATACATAAATTTTAATGATTTATGGGGTATAAGGCATCCTTAACAAAAGAAATTATAAATCTGATGGTAGTATTGATCATTGTAGAATGTTTATATTCTATCAGCGGTGTTCCGACTGCTTTTTGCTACTTGCTATTAGGTAAATCACTTAAAGTTTCGCAGGACTACTTTGTGTGTATCTTGCTTAAATATTCATGATACTGAAGCCTTTTACGGTACCATTGTAAACTTAGAAACTTCAAGCTTTACGTAAAGTTCAATTAATTTCACTCTCTTATTGGATTTGAAAATGTTGAACACGATCATTTAATGAGTTTCTGTTTATATAAGAGTATAAGGTCTATCGCAAACCCCATTTATTATGTTAGCATGCTATGCAATTGTGTATGCTGAGAAGGGAATAAAGGAGGATGTATTCATATTGAAGATATTTATTTACAGTTGATAAGATTTATTTGAATCGAACGCACTTAATGGTCATAGTTTTATGAGTTACTTATTGCGCGCGACTAAAAAATAAATGTTCGTGTTCATCAAATGCAATAGAATTATCTTACAATATATCATAACAATGTCTAAATGTCAAAATATTAATTTAATTTCATAAAAAAACAGAAAACTAATTCTTTTTATTATATTACGCGTTAAATCTTAAGGGATGGATAAACTTTTTTAAATCTTAAACTTTTTTTATTTAAAATTTACTCTATGCAACTATTCAGATTATTTTTCTTAATATTAAAAAATCGATTTTCTTTTACTTCTATTCATAAGTTTCAACTTGAAATATGCACTACCCTTAAGAAGTTCGAGTTTATGGCACAGTCGAGGGCACAGTCGAGGGTACAGTCATCGACGTTTCCAGAACATTGCACATAAGATAAAAATATTTCGAATTCTATATTCTTTCCCTTCCACTCTGGTCTTCTGTGATCGCAATATATATCGATACTCTCGAGTTTCCCTCGGTAATACAATCCGTCAAACGCATTTTCCCTTCTGTAAAGTTGAAACGGGGAGATAACGAAACTGTACAGAACTGAACAGTAATTGGGAAAGATCGTTTCCAACGCGTCAAACTGAAAATTTCCGTAGAATTCAAATCCCGCTTTCCAGGACATAATCCATTTAGTTCTTACACCCACGGAGCTTCACACCTTCCTCTTATCTTATACACATAAGCTATACATATAAAATACATATACTATATACTGTAGTGCTTTGGAAAGCTCGAGAGATATCGAAGTTCTCTTTGCACAAAGCGAATCAATAAAGCCGCCGCTGCCAGCTCTTGAACAATGTTCGATACTTTTGATCCCCGAGGGCCGAAAAGAAAATAGTCAGAGACTGCTCATCGCTCTTTTAATATTCTTCTTTCAAGCGCGAGTAGGGGGCATTATATGATCGAATCAATTTGATATTTTCTTTTTACAGATCGTGAAGCGAACTTTCTCGACTAAACTTCATAGCTTGGTGCTGAGCATGGCTGAGAACTCTGAAGAAAGTCTTTATGGATTCTTAAGGAGCTAATAAAAAGTGTCGTTGACTTTTTCAGGAACAATCACTACGAAAACTTGTTAATTAAGTGAAAATTCGTTTTGTATGCGAAGATCAACTGATTACGAGGAATAAAATAGTTCCATTTTCAATATCTCCGAGAATTGAAGAAATTTTTTATAAATGATCGATTACAGTAACTCTTTCTTTACTGAAAAGTCGAAGAAACTTTATTTTTATTTATAAGACTAATAATTGTGATTGTCAAGTAGAACGATACGAATTATATTTGTTAAAACGCACATTTTTTAAAACTGACATTTTGTAACGTGAAAGGTTTAAACTACTTTCAATTGGCTGACGTATCCACAATTACGTGTTAAAAGTCGATCTCCAGTGAATTATTTTTAAAATATATGTAAATATTTGATATGTAAGTAATTTTATTGTATCACATCTATTATGTTTGGCATATTGAAGAATTGATATATATTTTATATCAATAAAATAGTTTAATATTAAATTCTTAAACGACTATAAGATATGTACAAAATTTATTTAGTGTTAAATCAATTTTTTAAAAATGATTTATTTATTTAATTAACAAAAAATCATCAAGAGTTCAACTGGATATGTATTGATCTTAAATATGTTTTATCACCGTAGAGCTATGATTCATATTTTCCCAAGATTAGTTAAACAATTACTTATCTTAGTTTTTAAGTGCTCTAAAAATATTTATCGAAAATTTTTGCAATTGAATTTGTGAAAAGCATTTCATTGTGAACGTGCGTTAATAAAAGACTTCAATGACCATTGTATACATAAATATTTTCAAATTATTATATTTAATCCTAAAATATTAATAAAAAAAAATAGATTTTTTTTTAATATTCCTGCTTATCTTCTTCCTTTAGTATTTCAGGCATGTTTATACCTAAGTATGTTTAACTACAACTAATAATAAATGCAGTATATGTTATATTATATGGCATTGATATGGTAAGTATTTTATAATTTCACTAATTTTCGATGATGCGCCAATTTGTTTGTTTATTACTTCCTCAAAGTAATGCAAGAAAATATTTGAAAACATTCAACATTCTTCATTATTTTTGAAAAAAAATTTGTATGTTTATGTTTATCCAAAGAAAAACATAACCAATTTTCAAATTTCAAAATTTGTAAATAGCGTTGTCACTATCGTGTTTACGTTATTTGTGTAATATAGAATTACAGTCCTGTATTGAAAAAATGAACCCATAATATTTGCCCACCCATAAAACTCATAAAACTTTGCAAAGGAGGACGCCGGCGAATGAGTAGAAAATAAGTAAACGCAGATAAACATACAAATTTTTTTATTCTTTAGTGCTGATTAAAATATTAATATTGGAATAAAATTTAATCCAGGGAAATTCGGGGAAATATAAAAAAATTCAAGTCAATTTCGTTAAAATCAGTGAAAAACTCAGGATTTTATCCGCCATCTAGTAGTAAAAATTAGAAAAAATCACTTATTTTATATTTTCCACTTCATAGAGAAGACACTTTTTATTCAAATACTTCAGAGTTTAAGGATTCTTCGTGCTGAAGTTGATTTTATAGGATTCGTGCGAAATTTGACCACGGGCCACTATATCGGAGTCCTCCTTCCATAACTCTGAAAAAACAGCTGCTTTTGAACTTCTGTAGTAATGACTAAATCTACTTAAAAAAAGACTCTTTCTTTTTCAAAGTAACTTTAACGTTGTAATAAATAAGTAGAAACAGCTTTTCTTTTAAGTTTAATTAGATTATCTTAAGACAGCGTTTTAAAAAGCAGTCTTACTATTTTAAAACAATGATAGTGACCAATAGGATATTATACCAATAAAATTACAAAGCAAAGTATAATTATTTGCTTTTGCGGCCAAATCTCTAGAATAATAACCAAAATTATAGCTGAAACTAAATACAATCAGGAATTACAGAATCTAATTTAAAATTTCCACAATCAAGATACAAAATTCTCGATATCTATACGTGTATATGAGCAAATCTCTGGAACTTTTAAATTTTCGGTCTTTGCAAAAATGTTTGATTTTTTCTTTTATAAAACATCAGATTTATCCAACAGGTGGTAATATACTTTCTCAAAGTTGAAACAGTAATATTTTATGATTTTGACCATTATAATAGAATATGAAAGCGAGCGAAAGTAGCAAAAATGTTAAAATTAGAGTGTCCTTTTCAATAATTCGTTTTTACACTTTTTGACATGTTTTTTCGAAAACCTTCATCAATTTTGATGTGCTCTTGATCGATAAAAAATGGTGGCTTCTTAATTCGGTGTCCCTATTTTTCAACTGATTTTCAGTTTTTTATATTTTGCTTTGTCATACCAGAGCATTTTGAAAATTGAAAAAAATTTCTTTCTTAAACTAGCCATAAACTAAAAAAAATCCACGTATTTAAATTGCATGTGCTTGCTTTAATATGTTCACAATAGTAGTGCAATTAAAATTAAAGTTTGCGAAATGTTTTTTCCAATCGTTATTTACTGCTAGTACATTCGGAATTTCAGTTATATATCATCAAAAATCATTGTAAATTAATAGGTACAAAGTGAAAGATATATTGCTCCTTCGCTAAGTTGACCCAAATTAGAGAACTTTAAAATTTTATGATGATCTAAGCTTTATTTATTGAACGTATACTATTATACACGCTACTCCTCTGTATCTTTTGGAGCATGTTATAAAAAAGGATTTTCGATATTTTGTTCATTTATAGACTCACAAGGGGAGCCAATGATCTTCGGGAAAGCGATTTTACTGAAACTTTGCCAAGTAGTTTTTAGTACCTAAAAATGAAGTGTAGAAACAATTTTCAGCGATCAATGGGTCCAATCTTTCAGGATAACAGCTATTCAAGCCAAATACGCGAAAATTCATACAGTTGTTTCATGCTTTACAGATTAGCGACTAAATCAAATCTAAATTATTTCCAAATTACAAATGAAAATTGAGAACGCGACCTTTACTTTGAGAG
Organism: Megastigmus dorsalis; assembly: GCA_900490025.1. NCBI lineage: Eukaryota > Metazoa > Arthropoda > Insecta > Hymenoptera > Megastigmidae > Megastigmus > Megastigmus dorsalis. The sequence goes on from UELU01145779.1 coordinate 42,138, forward strand.
GTTGTAAAAGTCAAAAGCTCTACTCATTCGAAAGTTAAGTTATGTACAATCTCGCACTTAAAACTCTGCATTATTTTTATACTAATTTAAAATTTAAAATTGTGTCTAATTTTTAAACTTTCAGCTATTACATATATAAATCTCAAATTGAAGGTCGCATTCTCAATTTTCATTTGTAATTAAGAAACATTTTTTGTTTTCGTTTGTTGCCAAGTTATAAAGCGTGAACTAACTTAATAAATGATTACGTATTTAACTTAACCCATTACTTTTTCAAAGCTTTTTTGCATCTAAAAAAAAAGGTTTGAAAAAATATGAGAAAGATCATATCTGACGTATTTTGAGCTATTCTTTCGAATGGTGATACCGATTTTTTGTTAAAATACTCCTGCAAAAAGAATTGGTGTTTTTCACGATAAAGGTAAAAAATTTGAAAATTTTCAACTTTATGAATTTTTTTCATAAGGAAAATGCAATGACAATAATTAAAAATACT
>UELU01145780.1:0-24080 GCA_900490025.1 Megastigmus dorsalis
TTTCTATTTTTTTATTTTTGCACCATAAAATATCAAAAATACCACCAAATATAGAATTATTTAAACAAAACTAAAATATTCACCATTATATGCACTAAACTACGCAAATAACGTATGCACTGAAATATACAAAATTTGCACCATTCAAAACGGACTTCTATACCCTTAACCAATTAAATTGTGTCTTTAAATGCCTCACAAGGTCCGGCGATAACATTTTTAAGAGTGGATATGATTGATAAAAAAAATAATTATTAATTACCAATACAAAATTTTATATTATGATTTTTTTTTATTAAAAAATATTGTACGTATGTCAAAATAGTGTTTATGCGAAATAATTTATTTATCCTATATTTAGATTGCTTTAAATTTTCCTCTTTAACTTGCATCCTAAGCCATTTTAACTTTTTATTCACGTATGATGTATTTTACGTAATAATAAATAAATATAATATACGTAATAATAATAATAATAAAAGTTTTTACATTATAAATTTTGAAAGTGTGGTGAATTGAAAAGGAATATTTCAAAAATTAATTAAACTGCAAGAAGGTTATATTATAAATTAATTTCAAATTACATATCAATAGTTTTTAAAATTTAAGATTATTTATTATCTACTTGATTGTTATTATATAATAATCTTAAATATTTATTCGTGTATAAAGTAAAAATTGTGTTATTTAAAATATTTATGTAAAAAGCCATTATAAAATTAGTATTTCATTACCAACGGGAAGTGAAATATTTGAAGATTTTATTGTAAACGCAATATGAAAGTATTAAGCGATTCTCACTTCCTGGTAGAAAATTAACTAGTTCGACTAGAGATGAATCTAGCTTTTGCCTAGTTTGGTAATATAATTTATCAATATAAATATGGTTGAAATTGGCGAAAAACTCGGTAACGAATAAATATGTGAATATAGTTATGCGTATGCAAAGCTTCAGTGAGTGCGCTCCGTAGCGTTTTGGGTCTAAGTGCGAAACTTACATCTGAAGTTAAAAGATTAGGGTAGAAATCCGTTTTGAATGGTGCAAATTTTGCATATTTCAGTGCATACGTTATTTGCGTAGTTTAGTGCATATAATGGTGAATATTTTAGTTTTGTTTAAATAATTCTATATTTGGTGGTATTTTTGATATTTTATGGTGCAAAAATAAAAAAATAGAAATATTGTCATTTTCATTGAAAAATTAGTTAATCTTATTATATTTTAATTTTTACTACGTTAATATCTCAATTCGGTTAATATTTAAAGTCATCTTATGTTATGTACTTTTTAAGAAAATAAGTATTTAGAGAAAAAACGTTTTTCATTTTAATACGACAACTTGACTAAAATTATTTGTCGTTTTGAGAAATAAGCTCGATCTGAACTGTCTCTTAGAAAAGTTCTCGGATGGGTAAAATCGGATGACTTGGGGTAACTAAGATTAGTCTTGAGAAATTCACAAAAACAAATACAAAATAAAAGAAGTTTTTTTTTTAAATTTAACTAACAATAAGAATTTTTTGTATAAGAAAGGGGTGTGTGGAATAATATATAAAGCAAAGAAGTTTGAGTAATGAATCTGATTTATTTTCTAAAAAAGACCGAGTCCGCCATGCGTAACGGTGTGAGGTACAAAAGAGTCGGCGATGTCATCTATACAGATATGTACACGTATGAGTAAGAATAAGTGCCTCCCAAGTAATTCATGGCATTGGAGGTGGCACGGTTTGACTCGAGGTTTGACTAGTGGCTGTTGGAGTCTAGTAGAGTCCGGAGTAGCCGTAGCCGAGTCCGCCGTATCCCCTGGTGAGTCCGTATCCGCTAGCGAGGCCGTAGGACCTGGCGACGCCGCCGTAGCCGAGGCCGGCGTAACCGAGACCGGCGTAACCGAGACCGGCGTTGTAAGCCAGAGCTGGTGCGGCGTAGGTGGAGTGGGCCAGGGCTGGTGCAGCGTAGGTGGAGTGAGCCAGGGCTGGTGCAGCGGCGTAGGTGGCGGCGCCGTAGGCCAGGGCTGGTGCAGCGGCGTAGGTGGAGTGAGCCAGGGCTGGAGCGGCGGCGTAGGTGGCGGCGCCGTAGGCCAGGGCTGGGGCAGCGGCGTAGGTGGCGGCGACTGGGGCGGCGGCGTAGGTGGCGGCGACTGGGGCAGCGGCGTAGGTGGCGGCGACTGGAGCGGCGGCGTAGCCGGGCTTCGGGGCGGCGGAGGCGAGGGCCACGACGGCGGTGAGGACCAACAGTTTGCAGAACATGGTGAAGGTTGGCTTGTTGGGGCTTGTTGGGGCTTGTTGAGCTGTGCTGGGGACGTTGGAGGAACGACTGATGCTCCTTCGACGACGAACAGCTTTTTTATACTACTGCCGGGCCACTCGAGAGTGGGAGACCGACCGTGGGTTCGGGTTGAGGAGATTGCACGGATCGCTCGAATGGTAGAGTTGAAACTGTGATGATATGAAAGGTCAAGTGCTGCTGCTACGTAATCTTTACATAATCTGATTCCGTTTCGTAAGTTATTCTCATTTGGCGCTTAATACGCTTTTTTTATTTCCAGTCTGTCACATACAGCTTATTTTATTCTTCTGTGTCTAAAAGATGAAAATCAATTACTGAATTAAAAAAATTATACTTATAAAATATATTTTTTTAATATTAGTTTTACTTATAATACATTTAATATAACTTTTGCTAATAATTATGATCCACGCTAAATCTTCTTTTGTTAACTAGATCTTGTGAGTTCATAACATATGATAAGAAAAAAGGAAATATAGCAATAATTAAAAATACTTGATTGACTATGTAGAGATGCTTAAGTAAAAATATTAATTGATTTTAACTTTGAAAATTAATTGATATAAAAATAGCAGAGTTATGCTTTTATCTATATTCTTTGTAGAGTCTATTTAATTCAGAAAATAACGGTTCTGGTATTACATAATCATTGATTGCGCAAAATTTCGAACCAGTTTTTATAAGAGTACAATATATTAATTTGTGAATATTTAAACATAAAGATCTATCACTGACACTTTTATTCTCTAAATTGAGAACATTTTTCATAATCCAGTTTTCATAAATGTATTCATTATCATAATGCAGGATACATATCATAATATATAATGAGCGTTAAGAAATTGAAATATACAAAACATATATAAGTTAATGATACTTTTCAATTTAATAAGCTATTTACTCTTTCTATAGCACAGAGAAAGTTTTTATCAGATATTTCAATACAGTTACTGTCAGAAAAATCAAAGGTGCTCAGATCAAGAGCTACTCATAACTGCTGAAGTATAGAATTTATATCGAAGAAACTATAGGTAACATTCTTTATCTATTTTCACATAGGTTAATGTATTATATAAATAATTTTGTAATTTGTGCTGTAATACATTTTTTATAAAAATTATATTCTTATTCCGTCTATGCGAGCACATGATGGTAGGTATTCCAGTAGAGTTCCGTTATATGTTACATATGTGCTTAAATTTACCTTCTTACTTTGGTGGCCGGTGTGTTTCTTCATTGTGTATAAGTGACTTTCATTTGAACATTAATCCATGGCAGCGCACAATGATCCAGGGCCGCAAAATAAAAAAAAAAACTTATCGCTCGTAAAGACCTATAATTTTGTCCATCTTAAAAAATTATTTTCTAGTAGGAGCGATAAAATCATCATATTATTTTATATCCGGTATTCCTGCTCAGATGTAAAATAAATAAATAAATTAATTTATCATACTTCAAAAGGTGTTAAATCTGGTCATAATTATATATTATTTTAAAGCCCTTATTCCAATAAAATGAATGATTTTTGCATCTAGTATTAAAAAGATGGGGGGTGATCCACAATAGATTTGCTACTAATTTTACTTTTATTATTTATTATTTTTTAGCAATTTGTAATTTAACTTATATAACACTACAGACACTTAAAAAAATATTGAGTAATTCGTAAAAAAAATTATTAGAGAGACTTCAAATTTTGGAAATTTGGAGACAAAATAATTAGTCAAGAAATCTTAATTGATCAGAAACTACGCCCTTCGCGATAGGTGTAAAATTAATTTCATGATAGGGTATTACTGAGGACTAAAAGGGAGAAGTCAACTTCAGACTGCAATAAATTTGTTCTTGATGATGACTCTTTTTATAAGCAAAGCTTATGCTATTTTTTACCGATTAGAATATAGTAGTACCAAAAAAAGTGATCGAATAAATTAATAAATCGAATTTTAGCGAAGACGTGATCATACAGATATAACTATAATACGAGCTGGCTTCTATCACTGCGAGACGATTACCTCATCATATTAAAGAGCAGGGAGACCCGCAGTATTTTGTTTCACATACATGAATTTATGAATGCGGAGTAGCGTCGGTTTATATGGTCGCAGTATTAGGGGCATCCGCAGTCTTACCCATTTTTACCCTATATTGAAATATTCAGTTTTATATTATCTATTCATGATCAGGAAAGGGGAAAAAATAAATAAGAGCCATATAAGAAAAAATATGTCTTTTATTATTCGTAAAATACAAAGTGTATTTTATAACATGATGATATCCTTGTTGTCACTTGTAAGCCAGAAAAGACTCCTCTAATCCTTAGTATCCGTAGTTCCATAATGGGCTGAGAATATTTACAGTAAGTACAGCGGTTTGGTTAACCATAGATCAAACCGCGGCCATAGCCAAAACCAGCAGCAGGTGCGTATCCTCCAGCGTAGCCGATAGTCCGGGCGCCATAGCCGATTCCAGCGCCATAGCCGATTCCGGCTCCGTAACCGATGCTACGTGCGCCATAGCCGATACCGCCAAGGTAGCCTGGCTCTGGTTCGGGATTGGCGTAGACCATAGCCACCAGGACAACGACGAAGACGAAGACTTTGAAGAACATGGTGATTGAGATTCTCGGACTGTTTCGAGGAACGACTGATGCAGTTGTCGGACCCTCAATGCCTTTTATACCATTCGCGTGATGATTTGTGTAAAATATCCCCCGGAACAACAATCCAAGAAATCGCAGGTACATGAATTTTGTTTTAAGTTCACGTGTTTTTCTGGCGAACGGCTGCACTTTCACGATTCCATTTTGCCTCAAAATTGAAAAAGTGTCGTACAAAAGTACAAGGTCTTGCCCTTAAAGTGGCCATGAGCCTCCGATAAGTCAAACATAATCCCGGAAACTTGTTGCACAAATATTAAATTACGAACTCGAGGAAAAGACACGTGTGACCTTTACTCGTACAATCTTTGCACGCGCTTTATAAAAGACTTCCAAAGCTCGATAACTGTATCAGCCGTTCACCAGGAAAAACGAACTTCAAACGAAATTCACATTACTGTGGCTCCTTGGATTGTCGTTCGGGGGGATATTTTACAAAAATCATTACACGAATAGTATAAAAGGCATCGGGAGCCCGATAGCTGGCATCAGTCGGTCCTCGAAACAGTCCGAGAATCTCAAAACAACTCACCATGTTCTTCAAAGTTTTCGTCTTCGCCCTTGTCCTGGTGGCTATGGTCTACGCCAACCCCGATCCAGAGCCAGGATACCTTGGCGGTATCGGCTATGGTGCGCGTAGCATCGGTTACGGTGGCGGAATCGGCTTAGTTGCTCGACCCATTGGCTATACCGGCGGATACGTAAGAAGCACTGGTTACGGTTACGGACGAGGTTACCACCACTACGGATAGATAGACCACAATTTTACAATGCTGATTAGTTATTAACTGGTGTAAATGACGTAAGCACGAGTCTGTGACTCTGAAGAGTTTTCGACATCGATGTAGATGTCTATCGATCGTTTATAGAATGGGTTTTATTGAAAATAAACGGCATTTTTTATATAACTCGACTTTGAATAATATTTATTATCCTCAAAACTAAAAGTTTTCATCCTTCCCGAATTCAATATTAACATACAAGATTTTCTCTTCCTACCATTTATAGTAACAAATTGATTTTTTGTAATGACATATCTTTGTTTTACAATTCAAAATGGATATAGATACAGAGAAAATGAAATTATGTAATTCTTGCCATCATATAAATATTATTTCGAACTTTCATTAATCTCGCATACCTTTTGAAAATGTGCAAACAAATGATAACATTATTATTATTTATGTATAAATTAATTTAATACTTTTCTACAATGGTCATAATTGATTAAATAAAATGTGAACCTTCACTGTCTAATTTAGTGTCGAGACTAGAGATCATAGACTAGAAGTAAAGTGTTTATACACATGGCAAGTTCAATTACTAGTACGGCCTCACTGAATCTTTTACTTTAAAGATGAATTGTTTCTCAGTATAAATCTCAAGTGTGGGAGACGATGATAAGCAACAACCAATTATTATGCAATACATGGAACATAAAAATGTCTCGGGTGCAATTTCTCTTACAGAGAGAATTGTAAAATTACATAAATTCGAATAAATCTTACTAAGCCATTTTTTAATTAACCTACTATTAATTATTTTAATACTTGGTCGTATGTATTTGCACACACCCAGTACACGCAATGACTCCACATGTGTAATGGAATGACTTGTTCTTAATTTAATGTTTTAAAATAACAACTGCAAGTTACGACTGTAAGCAGAACTATATTATATTGAGCAATATTTCAAATGTGCTTAAAAAACTTTTTGTTGTTAATTCAAGGGAATAAGGGAATTAAAGTTAATCAATTAAATTTATGAAACGTATTATGTAATTAAAGGCAATGATGTCATTGTATGGCGTAAATCGAAGTAGCTCTTAATGCTGAAATGGAAACATCGTATTTTATCCGTACAGCTGTGGTGAAATAGGGCTATTATATTTTCAAACTGACACGAGTATGTGTACATATTGTCAAAATAATGTACAAAGTATATTAATTTCACACATAAATGTCTTCTCTGATCTATAATAACATCGTAAAATCGTTTATTAATCGTATCAGTATATATTGTAGGTTTTAATATATTTTAAGGAACCTTACTGAAAATTAAATGCAGCGACAAAAAACTTCTTGTATCAAAGTTATATGAGTTCACCGAAGCAGTCCTGTCGTTTCCAATATTTCATATATATTATGGAAAGAATATACATAGTAAAAGTTAATCACTCTTTAATTATCATATAAATTTTGTTAGTAAACATACTATTCGTGTATTCGTTTTTTGTCGTTGTTATTATTGCTATTGAATAACACGATAAGAATGTTGTCGCTAATATTTCCTGCAGAAAATTATTTCAACCTCTTACCATGTTTACTCGATATCGAAGTACACATTCTGTAAATTATCGCATTTAGATGTCGAATATCGATGCCGATATTTTTTTTATGTATAAATGCATATTAAATAATATTAATTAAAATATAAGCATATCAAATTTGATGCAATGAATGTTATTATTCGCACGTAATTAAAATCGATGGACAAGGAAAGTTGATGGCTATCTGATTTCTGGCTCGATAAGTTATATTCGCCAATTAAGAAAATGTTAAATTTTATAAATTAATTAAATATTGCCATAACTAGCGATAAAAGTATGCATACTGTAAATGTCATAGTTTTCGGTAGTTCGGCTATATTAAGGAAATAGTTGATCCATTATCAAAACCGACAATAATCCGTTATCTCCTGTAGATACTTCAATTACATTTTATTTTATTGTTTTCATAGTAGTTTTTTAATTAACTATACTACTTCTTCGTGCAATTTTAATACAGATTAATAATTATCACATTTTAATTTTTTGAACTGATAATATAAATGTCATATTAATTTTTTATCAGTTTTATGATTTTAGTATTAAATTTAATTAAAAATAACTAAAATCAACTCACTATTCTTGATTTAACAGTAACTTAATTTTCGTGCGTTAAATATTAATGATTGTATTAATTGTTTATAAAATCATAACTAGAATTTTAAGATAGTCATTTAGAGATATCCAAAGAACAGTTACTAATATAAGTATGTATTGTATATTACATGTATCCCTGCATCTTGAAAATTAAAGTTTTAAATACAGATATGTATCCGGTACAGACATTTTCAGAAGTATCACATTTTTTACTTATGCTCCCATAATAACAAAAATAAATCAAATTTTAGATACAGTTCCTTGAGTTTACTCGAATACACTGTAAAGTATTCATCTGTCACTGTAACAATTTACATCAGTGCAAATGATTTAAATGGAATCCTGCAATAGCTTTCGCACAACGATACTCTTACATCTCTCCCTTTTAATTGACGTAAAACTTGCATCCATCCTCGTAAAACATTCACTCGTGAAACAGTCAAGCATATACACACGGAATAAAAAAAGAAAGAAAAGCAGGAATAAAAGAGAAAACCCGTTCTGTAGAAAAAAAATTTAAACCCAACCGTATAATATTCACCGCATTAATAGTCCGATCGGCGAGTACGATTCAAAAGTGGAGCCGGGAATCGCGAGAAATTCTCTATTTTGGATCAGCTGGTGTGTATAATCTCGTGTTCCTTTGAAATAATAAAAGAGTAAGTGCGTCGTGTGTCATATCAAGGCTGGCGACAATCTCTTCGCTCTCTGCGAGAAGCCAGAAAAGGATGTTTATACGGGCTTGTACACACACACACACACACATACGGCTTTTGGCGTGTACATACACAAGTTTGCAATCGATGGCCTCGATGCTTCAAAGAGAGCGGACTTGTACGCATCTATACTCCGCGCCTTTCTTTTTTATTCGCAGGAATAATATATCGTGTACACGACATAGCGGGTCCATTCCTTTATAGTCTTTTTCCTGTTAATCAATGGTTCAAAAATCCGTATTGAATTAGTTAAGAATCCGCGAAATTACTTAATATGTAATATCTTTTTCTTTTTAAATACGTCAAATCGAGCACTGGTGAACTACTTTTAGTAAAAATCGATGTTTGAACGGGCTTTTTTTATGTTCATTTTTTATTGACTAGTCCTGACTGCATAACAGCGTCGGATAATTTTTATCTTCACGAATCCGTCAAGAGACTAGTTTAATTATTCGATAATAGTAGTATAGATGATTGATAAATAATTGTTATGTCTTTTAATGACACAATCACTTGCATAACCAAATGCCTTTGTAATCGCTAAAATAACAAAAATTAAAGTACAATTATATTATAAAACATAATATAATTCATGGCAAATGATACTTTTATCGCATCGATGTGATTCTTGTAAGAAATTTCCTTACTTAACAAAACATAACACGAAAACTATGTAAGCATAATAGACTTTTTTCATCATAGTATTTTTTTTATCAGTCTTTGCTCAAAGTTATTAAATAGCACGTTTCAATTTACTTAAAATTGAATTTTAAATTACTGATATATGCGTAGAGGGGCCATAACCATCTGTTTTCCGATAACGATCGATAGCACGTATAGTATTATTCAATGAGCTGTAGGAGTTACGTTCGAATAGGTCGATGGTTGGTGGCCGTCGACAAAGTTTTATCAGTTTTAATAATTGATAAATCCATCGCTATACAAATAAGAAGTTAAACTAGTGAGCACCCGCGGATACCAATATCTAAATGGACGCCAAATTGATGCCCGTAGCTCATTCCGTGATTAACTGTGCGCTCATATGCAAATTTTGCGGTTAAACATGGCTGGCCGGTGAAGCTCGGTAGCCGCGTGCAATGCACTGAAAATACACCTTTCGATGGGTTACTGATCAGCTAATATACTCACCGATAAATTTTAGCTTCGCCGTTACGTCACTTTTGTCGAAAAAGTGAATTTCGGACCAATGAATTTTGACTGCTTGGAACGGAAGCAATGTCGACGAGGAAGCGTGTTCGCGAATATTGCTGATCATTCTTTTCTGAACTATGATAATAGTTATTCTAAGAAAATGTCTTTTTACATTATTTAGATGAAGTAATGTTAGTGCCTGAAAGTCTGACTTGAAAAATTTGATTATTTTTCATCGTGCGTAATAATGCACTCAAAGTTTAGTTAAATTATAGGCGTATCGGAGAAAAGAATATTGCAATCAGTCTACAACTACATATCGTAAAGCTACATTATTTCAACACTAATAAGTCCAATGTCTTTGCTATTAAACTATTAACATATGGCCTCAAAACGTTTAAATAATAATTTAAACAGTTCTACAAAACAAAGGGCGATTCATCGGTGAAAAATGAAAATAACGTTTTGTCCGAAACATCGTTGGAATTGAAATTGTTTGTTTGTTCGATAACTTGTGCAAATGGTAAAATTCAAAGGACAGCTGATTTTAAATCGAAATTCCAGCAAAGTGCCTCATACTCAACTCTGCCATATTCCATCGGCTTAAGAAGTTCCATCGGAATCCTCGTGTCGACATTGATTGCCGAAGAGTTAAAAGTCGGAATGGGGCCTGCGAACTCGTCGTTCAGTTACGCTAATTAAATTTCTTTCGTTCGGCTTTGACGGTCGAGCCGCTTCTTTCTCTTTGCTCCTTTGCCTCTTGGACTTATTTTTTCTCTTCATCTCCTCATTTCTCCCGTGCGCTCTTCGACGACCCTCAAAGCCGATATTCTAAATTTTCTTAATAACAGAGCTTATCTTTTGGATTTTTCGTGTTTATAATATACATACATTTTGTATAAAAACCACTTATATTAATATATATATAAAGCAAAGAAAAACTGTACCATCATATTTAGTTATTCTTTCTCGAACAGCATGGAATATTCCAAGAATAAATTTATTATAAATTACAGAAGATCTTAACAGTTTATCTATATTTTTCAACTTGGCACAAAAGATTTGTCAAAAACTAGGAGTTATGAATCAAAATTCCAGTATATGCAAAAGTTTCACAACCCAGCCGAAACGAGATTATTTTATCCGATTCAGCTCACAGCTCAAACTCTAAATCTACATAATCATAATTCTTAAAACGATACCCAGTGACTTCGATCGCCAAAAATTTAAATCGATTTCTCGATTTAACAAGAAAAAAAAAAGCAAGCGCATAAGAAAACAAAATCCAAGAAGAAGAGTAAGAAGAAGCGACGTTTAAAGAAACGCGCGAGCGCCCACGAGACGTACGAATGAAAAGGGAAAAAAAAAGAAAACGGAAAAGAGAAGAGAAGGAAGGAATAGACAGAAAGAAGCGCGCGCGGAAAGCAACAAGATAAAAAGGCAGATCAGAGTGAAGCAGCAGCAGTAGCAACGGCGGCAGCAGGGCAGGAAGGAGCAGCCATGGTACGGGGAAAATAGCCCCGAAAGAGGGAGTATTTGTATTGGAAGGGTGAAATCGAGCCCGGCATTCCTGGCGCCGACACACGCCAGCAGCGAAAGAGAGCAAGAGAGAGAGAGAGAGAGAGAGAGAGAGGAGAAGATAGAAGACGCGAACTCGCGCGCGCGCGCCCACCAAAGAGACTGATGTTCCTTTCCGCTCTCTCTCTCTCTCTCTCTCTCTCTTCAGCACGCTCTTGCCTGCAAAAAGACCATCGCGACGTCGGTGCTTGGTATCCGGAATGGATTACGGAATCAGATCGAATCCAGATAGAAGCTAGAGAGAGTGGGGGGGGGAGGGGGCAGGCGAGGGTACGGAGTAGGTGGAAAAAAGAGCTAGAGGTCCCCCTTTTTCGCGCCCGACGCAACACGCGTTTACATATATTCGAGACGACAGCGACACCTCATCATTCCGATCCTCCTCCTATACCGTATCCTTACAGCGCGCGTCCCGGCCTCGCTCTTCCTTCCTTTTTTCAAGAGCGGCAGCGGCAGCACAAGATCCCCCCTTGACGACGAAATTCAAAAGACGAGATCAGCCCCGAGACCACTGCCATTTCGACGTTATATATTTTATGCTCCCGCCAAAAGAGAAGAGGATCTCCCCGCAAGACGTTGCCGGAGAGAGAGAACCAGAGAGAGAGAGAGAGAGAGATAGCAGTATATGTACTCAATCGCGGCAAGGACTGAATACGATCCTATGCGGATGTATGTATACGAGAGAGAGATAGAGAGAGAAAGGAAGCGTCGACGACGGATGGATATCCGTCGTTTCGTGGCTGCTGCTGCTGAATGAATGAATGAAGCTAGAGCGAACGGGAAACGGCGTCGGCAGTCGGTGCGCGCGAATGTGATTGCCATGGATCGGGGGGGAAACGGGAAAAGGGGGAGGGGCGGTAGGGTTTGTATTAGCGGAGGCATTGCGGTAGTTCACTGGGTCGACTCGGTGCCGCTAATCGAATCTTTTATTTTTAGGAGCTTCCTTGGCTAGCTATAGCTTTACGGTCGATGTATCGTTTTTTCTATCACGAGTGACGTGTTCCGGAGGTTGTTGCGGAGGAATTAACCTTTGTGTATGTGTGGGCAAACGTAAGAGCGACAGTTATCCTGACAATTGTGCACGACTATTTTATTTTTTGATTTACACTTTCTATATGTTTGTATTTAATCTAGATGATTTATCCCATTATTCGAAAATTCATATTTAAAATGAAATATTAATACTTTAATTGTGCGCAGCAGCGAGTGCATTTTCTGTGCACAATAATTAATTGGAGCTCGTTAATTATACTCTCATTGAGTTATGTTTCTTCGAGGAACAAAATTGATTTACGATGATAAAAAGAGATTTTACGCTTTCTGAATTTGCACCAGTAAAAATTAACAATCGCTTAAGTAAAAGCTCATAATACACTTAATCGTTGAGCTATGACCTCATTTTCACTGATTCGAAGTGAGCGGTTAATCTATTTTTGGTTTTATTAGTATTTCAAAAATTAAAATTGTTTATACGTAATCGATATACGTTCAGAATAAAAAAGTCATTACAAATGATTTGCAGCAGTGAATCTAATTATATTTGATAAAAAAAACTCTCCTCTGCAACAAGTCTCTAACGTATGCACTTAATAAGGAAAGCATATTTGGCCGCGAGAAGGTTTTCACCATAATCCCGGGGCGTTTATCGCTTTGTCAAAGACCAGGCAGTTATACAGAGAGATCAAGACAGGGTGGAAAAGCAACAGCGTACAGTAACAGCAGGCAGACAGGAGCTGAGGCGTGAGAAGACAAGGCGAGCCGGTCATGGATTAAAACTTTGATTCCTTTCGCGCAGCGCCAGTTGCAAAGAGAAAGGAGAGAAGCAGCGTTGAAAGCGAGAGACAGACAGAGAGAGAGAGAGAGAGATGGAGCACGAGGATTACATTGAAATGCGAGACACCAGAGCGTCGTGGTGTGGGCTTTCTTGCCCTGTATATATATATATATACACATGCGAAGGATTGAAGTCGCGCGCATTCGAAATAATTATACGGGCGCGCGAACTCGAGGCGCCGGCGCTTCTCTCTCTCAAATCTCGTCCTGGCGGGGGCAAAACCGCAGACGGGCGTGCGCCGCGCGATATATAAGCGAAACTCTCGGCCAGCGCCAAATCTCCGCGACGAATAATAATACGGTAAACGGGCGTTGAAGAAGCTACTAACGCATCGTGTTTAGCTTTAGAAAACCTTACGCTCGGTTGCATTCTACTCCATTTATCGCGGTTGGAGGGAGAGGGGGATTAAAATTTCAATGAGTATATTTAAACTCTTGCACGTGCAATTAAAATCTGTGGTATTGTGTTCGGATTCGTGGACATTTGGAACGTCGAAAAATTTGCACTGTTGGATATGATTTTACTTTTTTTTTTATTCGAAACGTGCAAAATCATGTATTTTTTAAAATACTGTATGTAGCATCTTTTATTACCTGAAAAAACTTATAATTAAAAAATAACTGACTTCCTTACTTTAACGAGATACGTTTTTAAAAAAAGTCTGACTTGACTCTACGCTTAGTAGAAAAAAACGAATGCACAGCATGACAACGATAATCATTTCTGTTTCAACTTAATTTTATTTAGTTTTTTTTTTATTATGCTCCAAGGGCTGAAGTACTTTTTATAGGTTGACGCAGAGGCCTTTATTTCATTCTTATCTCGTTGAGGTCTTCCTTTCTTTACTCAACTTTTAACCTATACCACAATTTTGACCGAATATGGATTCTTTTATTGCGTCTGCAGTTTTCGTATACTTGATTTGATTGATTCCTTTTTTTTTTTACTTTGGTTTTTTTCACTGCTTTATGGCAGAGAGGCGCCGAAGTCGAAGGCTCGTTTGAAATTCAATCAAATTTCCATGAGCTTTTTCGAAAAATGAAAATTCAATCGAAATGAACGCTGCATGAAAATGGAATTTTAGCTCCTGCGCTACTACTACAACTCAATAATGTCTCATGCATCGGCATCTATTAATATTCCAAAAAAATTGTTAATAAAACCTATAGAGACACTTACTTTGAAATTTATGATTTAGTATTGATAATAAGACTGGAAAGAAAATATTATTTGTGATTTTTTTGTATCTGCGTATTCGCACGTTTGTACGGTAACATTTGACTTTTATGATCATCCATGTATTTGCACAATATCTTATTTTGTTCAATTTCAATACAACATTACACGGAATATAATTGCACACGTTAGTTCTGTTTGAAGGCCGCTTCGATATACGATATATATACTTAATGCAATAATTTCAATAATGCTAGTCTATAGAATAATATTTAAAAAATAACTATTTTTCGAAAATTCCTTAATTGAAAGCACTCAAGTCGAAAATCGATCAATAAAATACTCGGGTATAAACGACAAGGCCGGAGGAGAAGAAAAATTTAAAAAGCGATATATCAAGGCGTAGCGCAAAGTACAGGGGAATCGATGTAGCGCTCTGCTGCAGCTACTCTTCCAACGTCGAATTAATCCCTTATATACCTTCATAAAAAGAGCATCATCCTCCCAAAGGAATCACCCTACTCCACTCGTCCAACGCTCCACCAATACACATCCGCATCCACACACACACACACACACACACGCGCGCGCGCGCATACACAGCCGCACACAGACAGAGACAGACTAAAAACGCTCTGGAGCTCATGCACTTGAGTAGAGTGAGTCTCGCCTGCCTTTTCCTTTGTCCCTTTGAATAAGGAGAGAGAGAGAGGGGGGGAAAGGAAGCAGTGCACATATATATATAGTCGCTCGACAGCCCAGCGAATCTCTCCCAAGATCAAGCTGGCGACTAATGTCAGCCGCGAGTCCCCGAGACAAGTTTGCGGCCGAGAAATACACGCAGCCATTATCAAGTGTGTGTGTGTGTGTACGTGTATAGCCGAGAGAGAGAGAGAGAGAGAAAGATCGACTGCACAGCTTGTACGGATGATCGCCTCGGTATATAAGTATGTAAGGAGAGAGGACGTCGAGGGCGGAAAGAGGGAGAGAGAGAGAGAGACTTTTTCCAGACAGATAGAGGATACAGTCTCGCGTGTGTGCAGCGTGTGCGGCCGGCATCTCTCACGTGACATCTCCGATATTGCGTTGCGCCTCCCCGTCCGTGTGCGAATGTGCGCATATAGGGATGGTCGAACCCGCGTACCGCAGGCGCGCAATCTGTGCGAGAAAGAGAGGGAGAACCGCGCGGCCGAAAGTGTGCCGATGGGGGAAAAACCAAAAAGTGGCGAAGCTCGGGGAATCTGCGCGAAAAAACCGGAAAGAGCTCCGCTGCTGCCGCGCGGCCACACCAGTCCCGTATACCCTCACGGCGCGCACCTTCATTTTTGTTCCTCTTTTTGCGCTGCCGCCGGAGCGTTAGAAAACTCGTTCGCTTCATCTGTCCGCTGGCGAAAATTCCGTACGATCCTTACGCTGTTTTAATTAAATTTTTCGACTATTGTTATTTAAAAATTTTCCCACCCCCCGCCTATGCCGTTCGTCCCGACAGCTAGAAAATTTTGCGCTTGGTATATATCAGTTGATCCGTCGGGAATCGTTTTGCTTTATCATTTTTTTTTTTTTCGTTTTTTTTCGTAAGTCTGTTTCCCTCTACTCTGGATTGTTCCGTTCTTTTTTTTTATTGTTCACCGTCAACGCGATGTTTTATTTATTTTGTTGACAGTAGGGAAGTGAAAAAAAAAGATAATTCGCGAAGTATTTTACGCGCGGGATATTGTTTTCGCCGACATAAGTTGGGAGGGGAGGTGAGAATATTGTGTATATATGCAAAACTAAAGTCGTTAAACATCGTTCAAGCGTTTCTAACAATGGCGTTTCTCGTCGTCGTCGTCGTCGACGTCGTCGTGAAATTTGCGGATAAAAGTGGAATATCGCTTTGCATTTGCGGTGCATATATTATTATAATGGCAATGATTAAATCACAACATTAGAATTTCAACTCGTGTATCGTTGGTTTAACTGCTTCTGATGCATCTCTGAGATGAATATGATAGTGAATAATGAATTGTAGAAACTTGTTTAAATTATAATTATCAACTGCCGCGTATTATCGATGAAACATTCAAGCTAATTAATCGTTGATTGCCAGAAACAAGTATACCATAGTTGCAATTTCGAGAGTCTGCACTTTCATTTTAACAAATTCAATCCTACGAATATGTCGATCGTAAACAAAACAACTACGATCTCTAATAAAGGAGGTAAGCGATCTTTGCATAAGCCGACGAGTGTAAAAAAAAGTAAACATATATACAGCTATTCCCCAAAGCCAAGCTTGCACAACTCGAGCAAGTTTCACTTGCCAAAGTAAAGAACGTGAAATAAAGGAATAAGAGTAAAAGAAAGACGGGTGTGGGGGTGGGCAGTAAAAACGAAAAAAAAGTACTGATAATCGGCGAGCGAAATAAAATCTAGACTTTCCTCGGGACGCACTAGCACGAAAGTTTCTCGCGTGCAGCCAGCAGCCAGCAGCAGCAGCAGCAGCAGCACAGCTCGCCCGGCTTGCGGTATCCGGTTGGAGAAAAGCGAGGAACCCATAAAGATTTGGGTAGCTCTTCGCTAAAAGGGAAAAGACCACCTTACCCTCTCTCTTTCTCTCTCTTCTATCTCTCTCACCGCACACGCAAAAAGTCGCTCTTTTCTTTCTTTATATATACACGTATATGTACGCGGAGAGTCTAGGGAGAAAAAGTGCCAGACGGATCCGGATGATCCGGAATCCTAGAGGAGCTCGAGGAATATCCCGCGATTCCAAGTCGCGAGAGCGCCGAATGTGTATCTGGAGGGAGGGAGAGGCCGCGTCTATATATACATACATACATACATATATATACGTTTTTCGATATTCCCGTGGAGGCAATGATCGCGACGCTGCTGCTGCTTTGCTCCCGCGAGACTGCGCGACACGCCGGGCGACGTTCGAAATAGGACCGGGGAATCGACAGCGGAAGAGAAGGAAAGCGATGTGTGTATATAGAAAAAGAGCGGGACGAAATGAAATTAAGATACTTTCTTTCGAGTGGTGCTGTTTCTATACGTACGTTGTCAAAAAATGTTCACAGGAGAGGTGTAACGAGTTTGAACGTTTTTTTTCCCTAGAATTTCAAAGAACTATGACGCAATAACGGAATGTTGTAATTGATCCTGCGTTATACGAATAGAACTCCAGGTTTCAATGAAATTCGCGACTTTGGAATTTCAGCTTTACTTTGAGAAAAATATATAAAAAGGGACAAGAAAGAGGGGGGGGGGGGGGGGGAGCGAAAAGGAAATAAAGGCTGGGCAAATAAAAACTGCGAGGAAATTTAAATTGACAAAAATAAAGATATAGGGAAGTAAGTAAAAAAGAAAATAGTTTGAGACAGGGAGAGCGCATAGAAGAAAGTGAGAATTAGATAGAGGAGGGAGGAGGGAAGACAGGGAAAATCGGGGGGAAACGAGAAAAATGGAGCGGGTGAATAAAACGAGAGAGGGAGAAAGAGGGAGGGACAGAGAGAGTGAAAAGGAAAAGCAAAAAAGGTTGAGTCGAGATAGTTCAATGTTCAACATTCAAGCGAAGGATCCCACGAGTCCAAAAACCAATCACGTTACTCGCTGTTGGGACGTTCCCCCCTTCCTTTTGCTTCGTACTTTTTTTTCCCCCCATCCTCCGTTTTTATCGTGCGAGCAAATGATTATATGGTATCAGCTTATGAATGATATTAAAGTATTTTACAAATGGTCGGGATAAAGTTTTGTTTGCTCTTTTCTTACGTGTACAACGGACGACTCTAATTAATTACCTCACAAGAATATATATTCTTTTTAAAAGACTACTACGAAATTGTAAAAGATATTAGCATATGCTTTCAATTTTAGTTAAATTATAAATTTTGCCAAATAATAAAAAATTTTCACAGACTTTTTAAAAAAGAAATCATAGGAATTACTATCCATATCTGTTCACATTAATCATAGAGCATGACATAACTTATAACATCGGTCTCGCGCTGAACCACTTGTCGTAGCCGTAAAAGTAGCATACATATTTATGATAAATTCCTTTATTTTTGTCCGATCCGCTAAATCAGTGACTGTGTATAAAAAGCATATGCTAATTTGAAAATATATCTCGAGTAGCCGCGGCATCGAGCACACCTCGTCATTCCCGATAAAAAAAATAATCCACAATTAGCAATGCAAAGCAGCGGAGAATCGCGTAGCTCAAGAAAGTGAATTAGCCAAGAAGCAGCAGCAGGTCAAAATAATCACACCGGCTCCTCTTTATCGACTCCCATAATCGTATCAGTCTTAAATAACCGTAAACTCTGCGAGCCAAAGAAGAAGCAGAGAGAGAGAGAGAGAGAGAGAGAGAGATAGAGAGCGCAGATTATACAGCAACAGTTAGTATAAATTCCGGCCGCGCGTAGCTGTTAGTGCGTATTGTAGTAGCCGCGGTGGTGGCCGTCGCGTGTATACGCGCGCAAAACCGCGCGGCTAGAAAGTAATTAGGCTGTAATTCGTGGCGTATGCGCGCACCAGGCGAAAATGAGAAAGAAGTGGAGTTACGGCTTTTGGGCCAAGTTCTGTCCCTCCGGATACGCGAGCTCTGTACCACCCGCGGCCGCGAGAACGAGAAGGAAAATTTTAGATTTAGATCGCGAGCGAAAAGAGGGTGAAGTGCGAAAAGGTACAGTGGGGGGGAAGAAGAACCACACATGGCCAATTTGCAGGGAGGAAAAATTATGCGCTGGGGAGAGAGACTCGAGGCGAGGATATTATATACTCTCTCTCTCTCTCTCTCTCTCTCTCTCTCTTTCTCTCTGGCGCGCGAGCAAAAAGATACGCGCGTTATTCATGAGAGAGAGAGTGAGAGTCGGAGGTGGAGGTACAAACGCTGAAATTACGTCGATGTAATTCGCAGTACTTAACGTAATTCGTGCGACGACGGCTGGGAAGTGAGGGAGAGAAAGAGAGAGCGAGAGAGGAAGAGAGAGGAGAATGGACGAACTGTATCGTCTGCTTTGGGGATTTCGAGGCAGCGGAAGTTGGCTGAGAGGAGAGGTCTCGGGATGTTTGAACGGGGCAAATATAGACGCGCGTTTTCCCTCCGTGTCTATACGTGTGTGTGAGTCGGTATATGACGTCGGAGAGAGTAGGGGGATGGGGTACGGGGGCCGCAGCGTATGCTTAAACTCGGATTGGTGTGCGCTTCGCGGCCCCGTGTGGTTCTTGCGGTATTATTGGATGGCGAATTAGTTTATTTAGCGTATAGCGGCTACGCGACCTGTGTGCGGGGGACAACCCCCCGTTTGATAGGTCTTTTTACGATCGATGTCTATATGTATGCCTGCTTATAATGAATCTCGCTTTTTTTTTTTTCGTTGCTGCATTGTTTTGCTGTGATGGAGCTCCGATGGTTGCGGATACTCGTGCGATTAATGTTTGAGACTCGGTGCTTCGACTTTTATGGTTAAATTTAATTTAAGTGCTTTAGCCCAGCCCTTTCTTTTTTTCATTTAAAGGAAGTCATTTATTACTTTAATGATTCAAATGAATATGTACGAAGCTCGATTGCATCGCGGCACGAAATTTTTCAGCCAATCCGAGCAATTGTAACATTTCTATTAGAAGTAAAAGAAAAAAAAAAGAGTTTAAAGACCTAATGTTGAAGCGATTCACGGCGACTACCCACTCAGGAAGGTGATTTAAAAACCCCCGAAAAACTGCAAATGCGTCCCGGCTGAGGTGTCAAGTCGGCATTCTTTTTTTTCTTGTTCCTTTTTTCACACCCTCGCTAAAAGCTCGCGTCGCGCAGTAGTACCCCGTCTAGGAAAATTCCTCGGGTTCTCGTATACGCACTTGGCCTTTCGTTCCTTCTGCTTTCATCTGCGCCACATCTCTCTCTCTCTCTCTCTCGCTCTCTCTCCATTCCCTTCTAACTCGAATAAAGGAGAGAGAGAGAGAGAGAGAGAGAGAGAGAGGGTGAAAGAGAAAGAGGAAAGTAGGAGTCAGGAGCACTCGAGCCATGCAAATGACTGTCCCGCGTATAGTATACTCGAGGAGGGGTTGCCGCGAGTGATCCTCGCTGCTAGTCGCCGTTCAACAACCCCGCCACTTTCGTTCACGAGCTATACCAACCTCTCTTTCATAATGTGCGACTGCGCCACTCTCTCCTACAGCTCTGTCTCGCTCGTGTCTATGTCCTCTATTTTTCAGTCAGTGACACACAAGACCCACGGATCTGTATACTAAACTTATGATTCTGTTCTTTAATGATTAGAAGGTGTTGGGTAAAGAATTCTAAATTTTGGCTTTCTTTTTCAAAACTTTACGAGTACTGTGCGATCGATAGTCTTTACTTCGTCTTCTTTGCTCTTTGGGTTTTTATGGACAATGCGTGTATACTCGTGTAAGGTTCTTTTTCTTATTTTTCAGAAAATAAAATGCTAGATGTAGTGCAATGAACTTAGGACTTATATTTTTCGAACAAATTTTAATTTCACTAGAGCGTAATTATTGCTAGATTTGGATATTTAATAAACTGTAAATCTACTTGCATATGCATGTATATGTATGAAAAAAGAGAAAAAGAGATCTGCAGAGGTTTGGTATTTTTATATAACTGTGAATTTTTTAAAAGAAG
This sequence comes from Megastigmus dorsalis, assembly GCA_900490025.1. Lineage (NCBI taxonomy): Eukaryota > Metazoa > Arthropoda > Insecta > Hymenoptera > Megastigmidae > Megastigmus > Megastigmus dorsalis. The sequence goes on from UELU01145780.1 coordinate 20,948, forward strand.
ATATACGACGTTTTAGTAATGAGAAGGAATTAGACTCGGCAAACTCGGGATTAAAATGAAGGAGAATTTTTGGGGTACGTCTTTATTACGTTAAAAATCCATAATTCGGAGGTCAATTAATGAAGCGTTTTAAAGTGCATGAGCATATTCTATATCACTTAGCAATATTTAACATAAAACAATATTTCATGTTACCGATATCTTTCAAATGCAAGGTTCGAACGATTCCTTGTATAGATTTTCATATTTGCATGTATCAGCTTGTCTTTTAAAACAAGGAAATTCCTACTATCAGTTTACGGTTTCATATTTTTTTCGTACAATTTTCAATATTTTAACATTTTGTAGGTTAGCCCTATTCTGTGGACAGTAGAGACCTGAACCTCAAATCGAAAATATTGAAAAATTGAAAATTCAACGTAAAATGTATGAAGCGATAATTGGCTGGTAAATATACTTTACCAGCTTCCTCTTAAGGATATTTTAAGTTTTTTAAAATATGTTGATTTAATTTAGTTCACAAACCACTAGGATTATGCATGAATCTTTTTGTTTTTGAATTTTTATGATGTTTACAAACAAAACTAGATCGTGTTTTTCTTTTCTCAAAATAAGTGAAAGAAAATAATAAATTATTTATCAATAATGATAGATTCATATATATATATATATAATTTAATATAATATTTAAACTGAATTTGGGCATAAAAACATATTATGTTAAATTATTAGAATTCTTATTATTTAATTATAAGTTCAATTTGCCAAAATTAAACGAACCCATATTCTACACCTAAATTGAATAACGTTTTTCGGTCATCATTTCTTTACAGGGGGAATGAATTTATTGTTATAATTATAAATCATTTTATTTATTAAGTATAAAGCTGTCCAAAGGGAATACTGCAACGATTGATAATTGCAATCGCATCGAATACCATATTGAGCTGAATGGATAGCTAAACAGTCTAGTTAACAAATTTTAATACATTTTAGTGTATAAATCTATTGTTAGCAAACACGCGTGTATGAAAAATGCATTAAAATCTATTTTATAAAATCAAATGTATTATATAATGTATGAAGAAAGAAATGTGTGAAAATCGTTAATAATAAAAATGAACCATATCGATTTATTTTAATACACTTAGCAATGTCCAACCAAAATATTCTGTTATTATGTTGTACATCACACTGTAAATTGTTGTACAGCAAAAACCTCTTGTAGATTATAATTGCTGAAATATCGCTAAAACCGCGGAAACGTCATCTCTATAAATAAACTACTCGGCAAGCCTAGAATTTCCAAAACGTCCCACCGAGCAAACCACTCGAGTTTTCACTATCGCTATTGTTCTAATAACTGTCGATACAACATTTATATAATAGCGTGCACAATCAGATTTTCTGACGTATTAGAAAATGAAAAAGTATGAAAACTGGATGTTGGGTAAAATGCGATCATATCCGATCGATATGTAATTTTGGATCAAATCCCGGATCTGTCGATGAATTCCGCGTGGCTGCAGTGAGCAGCGAAAAATAGAGCTGGGTGGGCAAATCGAGGCGGCGCGCACGACGCGCGGAAGCGGAGGATTTTTATCTCAAAGATCGTCGATACTTTAAATTACTTTTACACGCATCTCGTACGCGCTACTCTTCGACCCATTTCAATCCTATCCACATCATCGTCCGATTGCTCAAAATTAATTTAACGCTTAACGATACACGCGCACCTCGTCCAATTTTAATAAAGCTTTTCTCGATATGCATTCCCTCTCCCTTTCCCACCACGAAAGAATATCGATATCGCACGCAACGATGTATATACTTATATATAGGGAATCGAGGCTTAGGCGAGCCCATCTATACGGATGTGCGCACCGGTAATGAAACGCAAAACGAACCAGCGGTAAAATGCGATAAGCTGCGCGACAACTGGGACGACTCTGCGCGAAAAACGCGCGAAATGGAAATAAGAGTAAAGCGAGTAACACAAGCGGCGCGGACGGCGTAACGAAGAGTGTACGAAAAAAAAAACAAAAAAAAGCAGTATATATACGGCGAAAGAGAGCAGCAGCAGCAGCAGCGGAAAACCCCCGAGAAATTTAAAAAAGGCATAGGACCACGGGGGGTGGCAGAGAGAGGGTAGGTTTTAACGCTGAATAAGAGCGCGCGGATGGGGAAAAGAAAGCGAGGGCAAGGCCATATCAGAAGAATGTCTCGAGTGCTCTCTATGAAAATAAAAGGAAAGGAGTAGAGAGCGAGAGCGGAGAAATTGAGAGAGAAGGAGGTAGAGCTGCGGAATGTGGAATATATGGAAAGACAGAGAGAGAGAGAGAGAGAGAGAGAGAGAGAGAGAGAGAGGGTGAGTGGGGGCGAGGTTGGAGAGAGAAAGGCAGATATAGAGAGGCACTCCGACTCGCATTCCAAGCAGACACGGTGAACCGGGTTCATTATTTTCTCGTTATAAGTTTCTGCAACTCGGGCTTGTTGTCGTAACGTTGTTAACGCGGACGCGCCGCGAATTGTTAAACGCGAGAAACGGAGAGAGTATATATACCGAGCTTGGTGGCGAGGACTGGGAGAGGGGCTGGCTATACGCGCAACGGCTCTCGACGGCATTTGCGCTGCTGCGCCTCGTCGTCGTCGGCGTCGTCGTCGTAGTAGTAGTCGCGCAGCTGCAGCGGCATATAACGGCGCTAAGCGCCGCGGCGGATATAGCCGAGCAACGGGGTATACGGTGTCACGTGCCGCGACTCTCTCTCTCTCTCTCTCTCTCTCTCTCGCACACACGCAAGCTTCTTTTTAGCGCGGGGGCTCCTCTAGTTTCTCTCTTTCTGTCTCGCTGGCTCGCTGTGTTTTTCGTCCCTGTTTCCGTAGTCTCGGCGCGGATTTCCGTAACGAACGGCCGCAGTATCGCGCAACTAGTTGCGACGAAGGTGAGGGGAAGGGGGCGGGCAGGGGGACAGACAGGCAACCCTTGATTCACGAGGAGTCTCTCTCTCTCTCTCTCTCTCAGGGCTGCGCGCGAGTTGTTATTGTATTCGAGGGATTTTTTTATGCCGAGTATTTCTTCCGCGTTTACGTTCACTCCCGAGCGCTTTGCTTACCCCCCCCCCCCCCCCCCCCA
>UELU01145781.1:0-21940 GCA_900490025.1 Megastigmus dorsalis
ATTTTCCATATTTAAATCATCCTCATGGTAACACAAAATGAGAGCACTGTATATACTATATGAAATTTAAGTTTTCAAAATTTTGTTTTGTTTTTACCTATAGGATGCGCAAAAATTATTAAATTATTTTTCTTATGCAAATTTCCTATTAGACCTATGATCCATGCAGACCCTAAATAGATTACTAAGATAACGAATAAAATTAATCCGATTATTACTTTTCTATTAAATTTTATAATCAAACCTATCTAATTTTGATATGACGGACGAGGGCATTACATCACCTAAAAAGGTACACCTACGCAAATCAACTTCATCAACGAATATTTCTTCTGATGAAGAAGTTTCTTGCGTTGATTCTGCAAAAACAAAACACCGCTTAAAGGTACATAAAATAATAGTAAATTGCGATACTAATGCACTATTATTCAACTCTGTGCATGACGTATATAGTTCGTGCGACGTATATAGAGGTTTTTCGTAAGGGTAAGGCAGCAAAGGCTGCATTCAACAGTAGTCTTTCTTCAATTGTAGACTATATGGCTATTGAATCATTCTCCAACGTTAATGTGGTGATCGCCCATATAACAAAATACTTCATAAGGCCAGAATCAGGACAATTTCTTGCTAATATGTCTAACCAAGATAAGAGTGGATTCCTCGCAGTGTCTGTCTTGACTCATACTGCTAGGAATTGACTGGGATTGATCCAAATGTTGGACAAAGTTACTGAGGTAACCGGGAAAGGCTGGATCGAGCTAATGAAAGTCACCTATTTCAATCTGACAGCAGATGCATGGAAAACTATCCATGATTTCTATGTCTCCCAACTCCAGAAGGGAAAGGTTCAATATGCTTTCAATTGGGCTAGGATTATTGATCACGGGTATTTTAGAAGATTGTCTCCCAAGGAACATCCTTTCCTAGCGTCTATTTTTGGAGTGGTTATTGCCCAAGTTCAAGGAGAAGGAGTTTGGAAAGCACAAAGGGCCAAAGAGAATTCCGTTGGAATGGATGACGCTCGATGCATAGGTTTAGAATGATTCCCTTATTTAAAATTTCTTCTCCCAGATAACCAAACAATAGTTGCAAAAAATTACCCTACATGGTTTTTTATTTCTAGGACCCATTGGTCTCGTTTTATATCACAAAATTACAGCCATTGAAAGATTGGAACAGTTATTTGAAGAATAATAATGAACCTCCAAAGGCTTTTTCGAAAAGCGAGATGCACCTTCTAGTCAATAGATATATACTAGAAAATGAAAATATTGGTGGAATTGTAGATCGAGTTCAAGCTGCGGATGGGATTTTTGTTTCTAAAACAATAGATAGGATAAGGAAAAATTTTGCAGGAAGAAAATGTAGAATGGAGTGTCGCTATATTTTAAATATGGTGAAATCATTTGAATTTAGGGAGTGTAGAGATAATGAAGAAATTGAAAGTGACATGAGATATTTTTTTAATCTCCATGAGTAAGTTGTTTTTCTTATTTTTTTTATTTTAACGGGGTAAAAACACGGTGCTTGACCTGCTAGGCATGGTTAAAAGACAACCAACATTCAACATGTAGATTGGAGCAACGTTGATTATTGACGACTTAGTAGCCATTGGGCCATCGGAAAATGATCTACCTCCATTCATTCTTAATACTGTTCAATTTGACAAGACCAAATATCCATTAATAACTGACTATTTAAATCAAACTGAACTTGCAGATTATATAGAGAATATGCCTCGAAACTCAAGGTACGGTTCAATCGTATGCCCTTAAAAGTTAAGGTCAAAAAAGTTAATTCTGACTCAGCCGGAGACGCAAATATTCAGGGTAACCATATGTATCTGGTGGAACCGTAATTTAATTTGAATATGGAAACCAAGCAACGAGAGTTTTGAATCATGTTTATATTTAATATTTTTCAGTATTATCGCAGGAATTAATCCGTAATCAATTTAAACAGACAACGACACCTACAAAATCAAATGATGAGGAGACGATTACAAATATTTTCATGGTCCGTAACATCTTTCCTATTAAATCAGATGAGAAATTAAAAACTTTTAATAAGTATTTAAAAGAAAAAAAAACTTTCAAAAAAAAAATTGTAAGTTTTGTCTAATTATAACCCTTACTGAAAAATATTTCTGAATAATAATTGTTATTATCCAATTTTAAACAAGGATTCTTACAAACTATTAGAGGAAGGAATGGAAATGCCACAGTAAGAAATATTTTATCTCAAACATTGACAAATGACGTTGCAATGTTGTACAGCTTGCATGGAAGAAGAGGGAAGAAAGAATTTAAGAGCTTGCCATTCTTTTCTTTGATACAAGGTACTGTTTCATTTCTTAATAGCTATTGATCAACCAATAAAATAGATTAAATTAATTATTGTTTAATTTGCAGATGTCACTGTTAACAGTGAATACACTTTAAATGACTTCCGTGCAACTATAGAAAATTGGTTGAAAGAGATCGAAAATTAAAAAAAAATGGTTTTATTAAATAAAATCGCGGTCAACAATAACTCTGCAACGAAAATTAAAGATTTAAATATAAACATAATATATAAAATAATTGATTTTAAAATAGTAGAGACCCAGTGGGGCCGAAAAATTATAATTTATTTTTATAGTGGAGATCACGTTTTTCTCCCAAAAAGAGTAATTTATGGTGGGGGTTGAGGCTGAGTGGTTATCTGGTCAGACAGGTATACAAGTGTATATAAGCTGGTGTTGAGGCTAACAAAAATTTAGTAAAATCTTCACAATACATAAGTTCGGATGTGTTTAAAATTACGAGAAATTATGGAGAAAATAAATCAAGAATATTTATCGCAGCAAGACACGGACGACATTTTCATATTATCCACGACTGCACCTACACGAACAACCAATGTAGATGCAAAATCATTAAAAAAATCGGAGAAATTTGTTATTAGACTATTGTTAGAAAACAGCGTATGTTTCGAAGATTTAAAAAAAAATCATTTGAATCAAAATTAGGTTTGAAGTACTTTGGAGACAATAAAATTGAATTTATAGAAATTTAAAATATTATAGATATTTAAAATATAAAATTTTAAATAATTAGTATTAGTATATTATCTATAGTATTCAATAATTTTAATTAGTATAACATGAGTCTCCCGATAAAGCTGATGTCATTTTTCATACATGAATTGTACAAACAATGGCAACACTTGCTAGAAAATTCGGAAAAAAAATATATTCATAAATTTTTATTAAAAGCGGAAAAAGTTGAAAACAATATTAAAACATTCATTGATAATTTCGAGGTCGAGACAAGTAAAAAGAAAAGTTTAGAAACTAAACTTCATCGAATTCAAGGATGGATGAGTGCAGCATTAAAATTAAACACTGATAATTTTACAATTAAAGAGACTGAATCTTGTTTTAACTCGCGAATGTCACATATGTCGTGACAAAAATTACATTCATTGATCCTAAATTATTATGCGAGGCAGTTCATACATCGAACTACCAGAGCAAATTAGAAAGAAGCATGCATGCGTCAACGTACGAAATTTCAATGACGACCCATACAGCATGAAAGAAAACAGAAATAATTACATGTAATAATTCATGAATTAATACATTGAAATGATTTAGAAAGAATTTTAAAAGGAAAAAAAATAATTTTAAATTAATTCTAAGAATAATATCTGAAATCCTTACAAGAATCTTTCAAAAATAATTCAAAAAAAGAAAAAAAATCTTACAAAAAAGTTCATACATGGTATCAGATTTTTCAAATTTAATATAATCTATCGAATATATTTCAGATACTTTAGGGTAAAATTTTTTATTTTATTATAAAAATGCTAAGAAAAAAGATTAAGAAAAGGTGAAACCCCTACTAGTTCTCGACATCTTCGTAGATTAGCTAAACAACAAACAGAAAAAGAATTGAAAAAAATTAAACATCCGGTACTAGGTAGTCAAAATCCACAATGTTCAACCGTGTTACAAAATAATTCAGATGAAAACATTATTATGCAACTAGACAAAGTGGAAACTGAACGTTCAATAACCGATTGTATTTCACTTAAAGATAGATCTTGTCAAACGTTACAAGATTCAGTTATGGAGTCTGAATTATTAGAGGAAACTATTTTTCAGTGTAATCATGAACAATCAATATTACAAAATATAGATCATTCTATTTCAGTAGATAACGCAGATGTTGCTATTTGTACAACAAGCGAGCCACTACAAATTACGAATAGTTTTCTAGAATCCTACGATGATACTACTAACTTGAAAGTTAACTGCAAGTGTGTATTTCATTTCATTTAATGTTACAGTAAATGAGTTTACAAAGAAAGTTTAAAATTCCAGATCTGTTTAAAATTTGGTTTAAGATTTGGAGACGGGAATAAGAGAAAATTAAAACGTTATAAATAATATTGGGAATCAGTGGCGATTTCGTATCTTGCGTATGTACGTATGCATGTATACAGAAACTATATTGTAAATAATAAAATCATTATAAATAATAAATAATAAATATTGTAAATAATATTAAACTATTAAATGATATATTATAATATATATTTATTTTTTTACCTCATTTTGCCCCAGAATTCCTCCTATTCCACTACTTTCCTTTACTCCGAAAATTAAATGTAAAGGATGTGCGATAATGCGGGAGATGCGTTGCATATAATTTTTACAGATGAAGTATGAAGGTATAAAGGTAGAATCATATAAGATGTCAAGGTACCTTTGGCGTTTTCAGAACCATCGTCGCAACCACGCGACCACGTCGATTGTTTATCGCACTTGTTCAATAAATTTCGAATAATAATTTAACATACTGCGGTATACGCGTCGGTTTTGGACTACTTTTTACATCTATAAGTTCTTTTCATTTGATGTGAGAATACCCGTCGTATCTAATACGTATCCTATATAAGAACTTTATCTTGGACTTATGCCGATTTTGCATTTGTCCAATCTTAACATCAAAGCTACTCTAAACTATCGATTGAAATCGATTGTTCCGCTTTGTCAAGACTACCCAATTCAGCTCCCACTCTTTCCCGCATTGTAATTAAGATACCCAAAATTGGTAGTCTTATCTTTCAAATAAATTGTACAATTTTTTTTATACGTCCTATAACTTAACTTATTCTTGAAAACTTTAAATCGGGTAGCAAATTGGCTTTGAAATTGTTAATAACGATGCAATTTATTTATGCAGTGCAATTTATAAAAATGCAAGAATGGAAGCAGAATTGAATAGGCTTGTTAAAGCGTCTATTACATCGCTCGTATAGCTACAAAAAACTCTAATACCCTGTTAAAAACTGTTAATTAAATTTTATAAAATTTCATCACTATTCATTTTCAATTTGTTTAAATAATTACAATCAATTGCATTTACAAGATACTCAATAAAATTTAATGATGAAAAATTGATACTTTTAGCAAGGTAGTCTTTTTTAACTTTTTGCGCAATTGGTGTGATGAACACTCAACATGGTGTATAGCCCTGGGCCTTTTTTCTTGCTGCTCGGCACTGGAATATGCTGTTCACGCTTATATAAGCGCATTCGAAAAGTCAGTGCTGCCGAGCAGGAAGAAAAGTGGGGAGGACACAGAGTTCTCGCCTCGCTTTCTACGCCATTTTCCGTGCAGTGGACCCAGGGAATCTCGCGCCATGTTGAAGCGTTGGCTTTGTGACTCGAATTTTTCTACAAAAGCTACATTGCTCGGATGTCTTATATTTATTAACAGAAGTTACGCTTTATTGTTAATTTGCTTTTAATTTTTACACGCACGTGATCAATGACCTTTTCGTTACGAAAATTGCAATTGTATTCTTTTTACCTACAAACCGTTGTGAGATGACTTGGTACGCCGCAAAAGAAGTAGGATTTCGAAAAGACGCTCTTTTTTACATTTGCGTTGGAATGCTTGTAGTTCTTGAAATTAGCCGACCTCTTATCTCCTTCGAAGTTCGCCGGGATGCTTGTAGCTGATGCAGACGAGATCATGCCTGCCACGTCTTTGGATGCTGCTTCAATAGTCAACCTCCATTTCCAATTGAAAAGAGTTTATCTCCTAGAAGACTCTTCTTAATGATTTCACTCCTGATTCCTCAGATAATCTGATTCCTTGGGGTTTTTTTTTTAGATCTGCTCCAAAAGCGCAATTGAGAATCAATTTTTTTTAGGTTTGCACTTTCTCCATCCTCTTTGACATACTTTAAATATATGCCGTTCTGTTATTTTCATAGTGAGTTGGTTGTACAGATGCAAGTTCAACTGTTCGCCAGTCAGATCTGGCATAATACTTAACAGCTCCTTAAGTTTCTCAGCAATGAATATACAGTTTTCCCGATAAATGTGAGAAAAACTGCCACATATTTCTATGATTCGACCTTGTCAGCAATAAAATATGCTCTAGTCACTCTTGCCAGTTGGTCTAATTTTAGTCTCCTCAAAATTGCTCGAGGGTGACTGCTTTCCCGCTATCCATGATTATCTCTGCAATGGCTGCTTTATTGGAAACCTTGGATTTTCGTTTGAGCGTGGCCCAATTTCTATTCCGTTTTGTTTAGTTCTTGCTGCTCTTTCAACTTATGCTCCCTATACGAGCGATATGTTACTTTATTTTTCCTCATCCAACTTCGAATCTCTCTTTTTTTTTACTTCTTCTTTCTTCCAATTCTAATCGATCTGGAACTTCTTTGTCTTTCTGCACTCTTGCGTTTCTCTCCATTTTTTTAGTTTTAGTTTTAATTCTCATCGCCAATGTCGTGTACTTTCCAAAAACTTAACACAGGCTTTAATATATTAATATTACTCTGTGTTAATATAACGATGAATATACACTAATTAAGATGAGAGTTATCTGCGGTTTTGGAATTTTGGATAGCGGGTACGTGCTCGCTCCACGATGCTCACACGTAGACTGAGGATCCGGCGTTCCGGCGAGTCTGCAACTGTTATATCCAGTTAAGCTGGTTCTGATCGCAGCGCTGATTGGCTGACAGTCGAAAGTATCCAGTGGACTTTTTCACTGCATGGAGGAGATATCCGTATTAACGGCTCCAACTCTCCGCTCTCCCCCTCGCGCGGTCGCCATGTTACATTTACATTTACCTTTTTTAATCATTCTCTATTGAAACGTAAGTTTATTTTTCCACATCTTTGCGCTTTTTTCCTACATATTTTTAAACAATATACAGCCCAAAAATAAAGCTTTCCATAAGAGCTCTATGTACAAGGTATAGTACAAAACTCAATATTTAGAACACTGTATCTTACAGACGATCGACAAACAAATTTTGAAAAAATTCAGAATATTTTTGATACTCTAAAGAGCCTCCTTTACTAAAAAGTTGTGAAGCAATAAATTTTCATTTATTAAAATACAAAAAATTTAAATTAATCTCTTGCGTTTAAAACAGTAATAAAAGAAAGTATATATGTGTGGTGGCAGCTCCGACGTGTCACGTGATCCTACGATCCGGGCCGTATCTATCGGGGCCTTGTAGGATCCATTGAATTTTTTATTTTAATAATCGATAGAACTACAATAAAAATAGCCAATTATCCATTATAAAAGGGAATTTAGCATGTTTTTAATAATTTATGCATTCTAAAAGATAAAAGATAGAAAAATACTTTTTGTTGAAATTGAAATTGAAATTTACTATTAAAAGTATAATTTTTTTTATGAATCAAGCTTTCTTAAAAAAATATTGCTGACGATCATTATTTTATTATTTTTTAATTGTGATCTATATAGGCAATTAACTATGATTTGCTTAGAGGAGCCCCTTTTATTTTCAAAACCTTTTTAACTAAAATCATAAATTAATAAATCAGTCCCGAGGCCATGGTGTCGTAAGTATGTACAGTATAGGTACAGACGTACAGTACAGACAGTACAGTACTCACTATATTCGCGAAAATGGGAAGGACCGCAAGTAGCGCTTCCATCGATATAGGGTTGGAAGTTGGAACTCGAGGCTCGATGATAATGTCTAAAAATTAAACACACAGGTCACAGCACAAGCGATACAGAGGGCTCATACTTATGCTGCGTGATTCATTTTTCTAATACTGTCAAGTTTATAGAAACCGGTGTGCAATTCTTATCAGGAAAAAGTAATAGTGACTATACGTTCTATATTCTATTTTGTTATAAATAGCGAATTAAATTTTAAATGAAAGGGAAATGTGTAGTGCTCTTTGTATCTATAATAATTTTACAGTCTACGGCCGCTGCGGCAGTCGCAGTACTGTGAAAATGCGCCTTCTACAGGGCAGATACAAGTAGCCGGTTTATTGTATTTAAAAAGTAAAATATTATGTTTATGGTTAATATGTAGATGTATATAGTAATTAGTAAGAATAGTAACATTAGTAATACAAGGTTTAAAGTTAGCTCATCTGTTATTTACTATTAATCAACGACGTCTATATATTCGTTGCTACTACTAGAGGAGTTCCAACCTGTGGTGTTGCCGGTATATTTATAAACATAAACAGACGAGCCAAAATGTCTTTTTCGTTATTAAATGAGTTGCTGGTTAATACCAAAATGAATAAGCTTCTGACGGTATTTAATTAATGTAATTCAAATTTCAACTGAAATTAAGTGTGCGATTACACTAACCAGAAAGATGGATACAATTGATGCAAAGATTTTAAAATATATCATCAGTGCTTCTACTGATGAATTAGAAAATAAATCTGCAGTTGAAAGTGAATTTGAATATGAGTTTCCAGTTACCCAAGAGATTTTAATTGATAGATTGTCCAAATCATTAACAAGATTACTGACATATAAGGTTTCTCGAGAAGCTTATCAACGATATTCAGTCAGACTTTATATTATTGTAAGTGTAATGTTTAAATAGAAATAATTTATTATTTAGTTTCTTAAATCTAATATTTAAATCTATTATTTTAATTATTTTTAGGATACTTTAAGAGATTGGAGTCGACTAAGAGCGGACATTGAAAATCTTTCAATTTTTAAGGACTCTCAAAAATCAAATAATTTTTTAATGTGTGTTTTAAAAAAATATTTAACGGAAGACATAATAAGCAGCTGTGATAATGTCAATGACTTAATTAAAGTGGCTCAGATATTGTTAAATTCAATAGTGAAAAATAGATCATTAATGAAATATTTTATAAGAGTTATCGAAAGAATTATTTGCTTAGACCAAAATGAAAAAAGTGAAAAATTTCTACAATCTGTTATTAGTAAAGACGATGATCTGAAATTACAGTCATGTTTTATAGAAAAAATATATGCGAGTCTTAAGTCAATCTTTATTGAAAAACCTTTGGCAGATTGCTTTATTGAGTATTGTTCTGATCAAAATAAACAAACACTATTAAATAAGATGGATTTGCTTTTTGAAAAAATTGTAGATAGTTCAATGTTATTTAAATTGGTTGCAAATCAGTTGAAAGAGTTATTTGTTATTACTAAATATGCTGAAACCGCTCAAAATTTTATACAACTTGTGTTAGAAAAAATAAGTACAAATTGTAGCAAGCATAACAAAGACGTGTTGGAACTTTATCCAACTAATTTACAATTCTGTGTTATACTTTTAAGAATCAAACGGAGTTATCATACAGTTTACTCCAAAAATCATACAGTGCAATCATTAAAACAATTATATCTAAAAGATTACAATGACGCATTAATCCTGATATCTCATTTTCCAGAATGGTTACCAGAGTATTTAGAATTTTCCGAATGTGTTCAAGAATTCACTCAATCGTCAGATGCTCAAAGTAATGACGAAAGCTAATGAAATTAAAACATATGTGTACGAGTTAATAGTACTGAATATTGACAAATCTAATCTTGTCTCTAATTTACATTTTGTACATAAAAAATTGTACATACATTATTTATATTTAAATAAAAAAAAAAAATTTTTTGTATGTAAAATGTTTGAAAACAGAATTATGTAGTTTCATAAAATGTCTATCTTATCGAAATGTATGTAAGCAGCAGGTTTGATTGGAATTTATACAATATATGCTTTTGAATGTAAACTACCGAAATATACATAAATTATTATATATAAAATTGTTTTTTTTATTTCTTTAATATATAAAATTGATGTGAGAAGCTATATTTTATTATAAATAATCATGACATCATAGCTACTAAAAAATGTTGACTTCATGTGAATTAAATAGTTTTATTGAGATTTAATATGGAAGAGTAATGTGATGAAATTATCTGCATAATGTATTAAAGAATACATATCTTTTTCGTAACTCGTAAAAATAATCAAACGAAAAAAAAAACATGAATAATTCGATTGAAATCGCTTTTTCGAACCTTCTCAAACTCTAAACTTTGATCATATCGAGACCTGCGCTACTGTTCGCATCTCCAAATTAGCAGCGGCACCACCGGAAATGTTCATATCGGAGGCACAAGTGGATATCTTGAGTGTTGACAGATCTTCGGAAGGTGAGGATAAGGAGAAGGATTTTGATTCACGAGGATGCCCGGAATTGTTTTTCCGTCGCTTCTTCAGTTTCTTGGACGCAGCTGCGGCGTGGGTGCTTTTCTCTTTTCGAACCTGTTGAATCCAATGGGCATCAGTGAGCATTTCCAATGTCGCTTTATATAGGTATTTCGATAAAAATAGTGTCTTAAAAATAAACAAAAATTTATCAAAAATGAAAAACAAAACCAATAATCCCATTCCAAATTATCATTGATGGGAAATTTTAAAAATTGATAAATTTAATCTTTATTAAACCATTTTAAATTAAAATAGTTATTAAAAATTCTACATTCTCTACCGTTTTATGACTAAAATAGTTAAAAGGAACCTTAAACAAATGAATAATAAATTATCCGAGAGTTAAATCGGTGACTTCTTACGAGCGATTTATCTTAAAGAAACACGAAAAATATCGTATACATTAACTTGAAAAAAGAAACTTGGAGGTTCGCACAATCTACAATAACGAAATGCATCATCGTTATATTAGCGTTTGACGAAAATATGACCTATTCTAAAAGACGACTAAAATGAATGCCTCTGAAGCAAAATAAATCTTTGATAAATAAAACTATAAAAGAGAGGAATTGTACTTTTCAAGTAATACCTTACAATGTCATCTTAAGAAAAAAATAAGAAATTGACAAATTAAACGTAACGGGCCATTTGGACGTGATATGCAACAATGAAAATTGATCTATCGTAAAGGGATATGACGTGAACAAAAGAACTCAAGCGACTCACTACATATACGTATGGCTATGTAAAATGAACAGAAAAAAGCTGGGTGAAAGTAGAGACAGTAGAAATGTTATAAAATGAAATGCTCTGTTACCTTGTAAAACGTGTTACACTTAACATCGAGGCGATGATTTTTTTTGTTTTTCAAACGTGAGCCATATACTACTTTGCTTTTCGTGTTTCCTTGTTTTTTCATATTTCTTTTTTATAATCATTTTTGATCTCTACTAACGAGCGAGCATCAATTGCTTAATTAAACTTCGGGTGGTCGGTATCTAGATAATTTTTTTGTTTTCCTTTTGTTATACACTCACTCATCCTCACTCTCTTATTTATTTTCAGAATTTAGCGGCTTCTCGTTTTACAATTCCCGATGAACGTTTCATCTAATATATCCACACACACATACACCCATGCTCACGCATACACGTATGCGTGTGCATATATATTCATATATATATGTATATATATATATGTATATTTATTTATATATATATTTATTCGATTTTGTTTTTTAAGTTTTCTTTTATATATAAATGGCATTTTGCTGTATCTATCTACGATTTTTTAATCGAAATGGGCGAAAGATCACATTTCGTCCGTTTCTCCGCTGGTCGACTTATATTATCATATTGAAAAATCAAATTCGAGAACGAATTTAAAAACTGTCCGACCAAATATTCAATCTCAAGCACCTTTTTCTCTGTGTTCGTCAATATTTTAAGAACAAAATCGCTTTGTCTCGAATAAAAGTGCCACTCGCTGTTTCGCATTACATCTCGTTTGATTTGTACACAATTAATAGCGTCTCGGATGATAAATGGAAGAGTCAAAGAAAGGTGCTGTATTCACCTGACAAATATATACGTGTGATTTCTCAGTTTTATTCCGAATTACAATTATAGTGACCAGTGAAGCCAAGTCAAACAATTCAAGTGCGAGGCCTGTTCCCAATAGATAAAAACAATTCACTTTTTGTTTGTTTGTTTGTTTTTTAATATCGTCGTATCATACACAGAATACAGAAACGCAGAGCTAAGCGGTCTCTCGCCCACTTGTTTTTTTTTTCTTTTTCTTTTCATTTAATCATTTCTCGCATCTGTCATTGATAGTTTAAAATATTACGAACTATGGCGAAAAGTCTATCCGAAGAAATAATCGCTATTTGCGAGCTTTCAACCTTCAGAAAGACTTGAATTTTTTGTTTATTCATTACTTGTTTTTTTTTTTATTTATATTTCTTTATTCTTTATAATTCTTGTTTTTTTTTGCTTCTGCTATCTTATGCTCAGTTTTTTTTTCTGCTTTCTCTTATCGATAAAAGTGATTCGATAATCATATAACAATAAATATTATGCTGATATCGATATTTCTCGAAAGTGATTAACGTTTAAGGATCATTTATTGAAAACCGTTGAACGCCCAACACCAGCATCTCCGACGCACGCCGCAAATGGAACGAGATTACGAAATTCGAAAAAAGACGGAAGAAAAATGCAAACATTTGTAGGTAAACAGTAAACTTATCATGTTTTTTTCTTATTCTTTCCTTTTGATATTTTTTTTTACTCATTTTCCTCGATTAATTTCCTCGTATGAAGTCAAAGTTAAAAAGAAGCCTTTCTCGCATTTGTAACCTCGTTTGTTTCGGAACGCGACATTCAAGCAGCCTCGGGGTTTTTTTTTCACTTATTTTTATCGAAAGGGGATGAAATAATGTACACTCCGGCACACAGTCGCGGGAGAGACGCCCCACGCATATACACAGAAAAAAGAGACACGCGCACACGCACGCACACTCATATGGCAGATATCGCATTCTTTTTTTTATCTGTCTTTTTATTTATTTATTTATTTTCTTTTCGTTCACCACTGGATATAATTCGTAGACGTCCAGTGTGTTCGTATCAGCGATATTATTGGCTTGATTTGAAAAGATTACGCTGTACTCAGCTTCTTTTTTTTTTCGTTTCGTTCACTTATTATTTAGTCATAATATAAGATTTGTGTGTTTGAATATTGTTTTTTTTTCTTCTGAAAGTGACAAAAATAAAGAAAAACAGCTTGTTTTGTAAATAAAAGAAAAAAACACTTTACTTTCATCACCCAAAAAATAGAGAAATAAATCAAGTAGTAAAAAGGTAAAAATCGGGGGGGGGGGGGGGGGGGGCGGAGGAGGAAAGCTGGAAAAAGGATGTTTCATTCATTACTTGGTGAGAGAAAGCCCATCGTCTTTGACACTGTTCGAAAATATCGTCAACCGCTATCAAAGCTTCGCTGCGATATTCGAATAGGTCACAACTGGTAATGTACTGGTAATAACGATAATAATAATAATAATAATAGCAATAATAATAATAGCAATAATAATAATAATAATAATAATAATAATAATAATAATAATCGCAATAATATTATTAATTAATGACAATATAACCGTAATTAATATAATCTTAATAATCGCAGCATCAAGGCGACTCTCGTACAAGAACGATAGAAATTTTCATTCGTATGTTAAATAATAAATGGGTAAACAAATATTTACTTTTTCTGTAGTTTTTATTTAAAAATCAGCTCTTGTTAATTTGGCTTTTACTCGCAATTAGTTTCGACTTATAAAGGTTTTTTTTTGTTTACGAGTCCGTGTTGTTCAAACTCGAAAATTTCAATCGCAACTGCGCGAGAACATCGCCGGAGATGTAAATATTTTTTCATTTTATTTTAGCAGTGACCGCGATAACAGCAATGATTATCCCATTGTCAATCACGAGCATAGGTCGACTAAATGTGTGAAACATTCTTTTGTTCACTCAGTTTTTTTTTTCACTTTCTAGACGTAAAATCGCAGTTTATCAGCAACGGCCGACCATCAACCGTTATGCAACGATGTAAAACAGCAAACGAAACACCAAACTATTTCTAACAACCAGCTCTCTTATACACCTCTGTAGTTTTCTTTTTTGTTTTATTTCGTTTTTTTTTTATTCATTTATCATATTTTTATTTCTTCCTGCACGTTATCTCTCTGTCGCGTATCATTTGAAAAGGTCTTTGAAGCATTTCCTTTATTCTGTCATCTATCTTCCTGCGTCCGAAAGAAGGGACCCAGAAGAAGCGCTTATCAATTTTCTTTTACTTTTTTTTGCCCTCTATACTCTGTCGCTGCCTTTGCGTATATAACCTTCCATCTCGCCCACTAGTCTAAATAACCATGGAAAGAAAATTTTTTTAACCAAATCAATTATGACAAAGATAAAACTATTAAATAAATCTTTTTTTTTTCAATATTTGTTAGCTCGCTCTTTTGTTCCTCATTCGCGCAGTACAGTAGTGTGTGCCACGTCAAATTTGGAATGCCAATTCTTCTGGGTCCCGCCAGACATTGGCATTTCGTTACAATTATACAGTTATATAGATTCTATATAAATACCTAATATGCCTTCGTATAATACATACCTAATATGCAATTGTGTTAGAAGTCGGCCGCGTCGACCTCAAAACGTAACGTAAATTAGGTACGCAACATCCGTATTATGTTCGCTTGTGTGTAAATGTGTATACAGTGTAGCATGATGTGTGTGTGCGTGTATGTGTGTGGTATGAGTGTCAAGTATATATCGTTTATCATGTATTTTGTCAGTGTGTCTTTATCTTTTATAAGTATTGATTTTTATCATTTTTTTATCGTGTCAATGTATTTACACACGATATACATAGACAATATATAAGATTGTATATATACAGTATATGCACGTGTGTGTACGTGTGTTTTTTTTCTGCCTGCAGTGTTCAACGGGGCGCAACATAATTAACGTTATATAATGTAAATATCATATAGATTCGTATGGGTCTAGCATCTCTTCATTTTTCTCCCTATGTTTATATATTACTTCATTATTATTATTTAATAGAGACGTCGTTTTCTTCAGTTTTGCAAACGAATGTACGGTGTCACAGTGTACAGGACCGATCAACAGTCGCTTAGGAAAGGGACGAGAGCCACCCTTTTGTCAGCAGCCACCCGTCAAAAAACCAAGGACGCCCACATCCAAAAGCTTGTGGGCGTATTTCATAAAAAGCCTCAAAGGCTCGTCATTTTACAATATAATTTTTTTTCCCTTATAATAAAAACAATTAATTAATATTAATTTATTCCTTTTTTTCCTTTACTTCTAACGTCGAGGAGCTTTAATATAGCAACTCTTGTTTGCGAGTCAGTTTATCAAAGAGCAAAGAGCGAAGCTGGAAGGGTCGATGCTCGGCTCTGTTCCAGGGCGATGCGATCGTTATAATAACAACTATTTATCCATAAAATCTAAACGATCAAATTCAATTGTAACGTAACCTTCACTACAGTCCATTTCCCATTTAAGGAATCTTTCGATTGGACGAAATGCATTGAAGAGCGAAAAAGAGTGACAAAAGTCAAAAGTGTAATTAAAATGTGCTCGGCTATCGAAAGTCATTAAAGAACCGAATCTAAACGAAGGCTAAATTGTATAATGTATGTACGTATGCTTTTCAGTTGTTTTTTTTTTTATCAAACCCGGCGAACAATCAGGAAATGAACGGTAGGGCTTATAACGTTAATCGATGGCAACTCGTATCCGTCTAGGATTTCATTTTCTTTCTTTTTTTTTTAAATCGCACGGATGCATCCTCAAAAGATCTGCAATATTTTTTCATCGATGAAAAGAAAATATTCTCCCAACTCGCATCGTCGTCATTTTAATAATATATACACACACACATATATAGCATACGCATGTACATACACGTGTCAAAGCACGCATTGCGCATACGCACTCAAGACGAGAAATCACCAGAACGCCCGAGTCCTTTCAAAGGTGCTCGAACGGCCATATTTTTTTTTTGTTAAGGGGCAGCAGGAAATTAGATATCTTTTTTTTTATCGTGCACACACTTAGCAGCTCTTGGCGCTTCTGCTTTGCAGAAAGATCACGGCCACGACGACGGAGGAGTAGAAGAAGAAGAAGACGATGATGGATGTTGTCTTTCGACTCTCGATGATTCTCTGACAGACGCTTCATTTAGTTATTTTCTTTCTTACTTATTTGTTTTTTTTAGTACGCTCTTTTAGGTACGCATAACGATTCGAATGAACGAGTTACAGGTGTAAATTTCCAAAGTTCGAGTTAAGTTAAAGCCTTTTTCACTTGATCAGAGGAGAGTCTAGGTTCGGATTGGGATTAGGCTGCTGCTGCTGTGAAGCGCCGGACGGCGACGATACCTGCGCCACCCCCTGGCCTTTGTTGTCGTTGCCGAGGACGTTGCTCGGACCACCCGATGAGCCGCCGATTCCACCGATGCCGCCCATCCCAGTGCTCATGCCGCCCGCGAGGCCGCTGCCACCCTCCTTCATTTTTTCGCAGTAGTCGGCGAACACGTCGCGAAACTTCGCCCAGGACTTCTCCGGCACGGTTATGGCTGTCCTGAAGTTGGTTTTGACCTGTCGGAGAACATTAGTTATTGCATTAGTTTGTAAAAGATATGGTAAAGATTAACGAAAACACGCGCAAATTTTAATCAATATGTAAAATGCTTATATTTTTATCTTCAAGTGCCGAATTCTTCGACACACACATTTTTTATTTCATAAGTATAAATTGTAGATTATAGTAAGCTTACATAAATAAAGGATAACGATTTGAAAAGAGTTAGATGATAATTGTCATTTTATCTATTTTAAAAAAGGCAAAATATAAATTATATTTTAAAGAAATGTTTAACTTTTGTGAATCATTTTTCAAATTTTTGAGCTAATTGCAGTTATTTCCCTGCTCTATCTCATTCCGAGTAATTATTGCGAATAAAAAGAAAAAAGCTGCCTATAACATGGAGTTGAGACAAAAGTATTGAACCAGAGCATTGTAATCTCTAATTCATGTAAAATACTGCAGTAGTAGCAGCAATTTGAGTGAATTTAACATAACCCAACCATATGTAGAGTTCTCCATTTACATTTGCTTTATATATTTTCTTATTTAATACTTTTATCTATAATTTTTTGTCAACTTTTTTAAACATAATTTTTTTTTAATCCTATAGCAATGCTCTGGTAATTTTATACTCTGTGATGAATCCACTAGGATTTAAAATAACCCTAATATATACAATTTTGTTAAAAATTTTTAAATTTTATAATAGAAATAATTTCTTCAAGATTACGAATAAATACATCAAAACAAAAATTTCATCAGAATTGTCAAAAACCTCTAGTGCAAAAATACGGCAGCTAGAATAAATGTTTAAGATAAAAGTCTAGACGAGTTTAATTGGTTACAAATTTATCTATTATTCGCTACTGTCAAGATGTTCAAGAAAAAGCAGATCTTTGAAACCAATAAATTTTCGCATTAACGTCCCCTTCATACTAAATTTTAAGAAAAACAATAATTCGCATACTAACCTCGGAGATTCTCATGTAGATGCCACGGTTGTTTTGGCCGATGTCGAAATAGAAATTTTTATTGTCGACGCGCATGTAGCGTCCGTCAGGCAGATCGCCCTTAAAGCCCCCGTCATCTGTGCCGAATTCCTCGAGCAGGTCCGTCAGTGCGTCGCGGAATTCGATCATGCCCTGGGCAGGTATCGCTATCTGCGTCCTCGGGCCGCCGCGCGTTATCGTCTGCGACACCTGCAACAAAATGCGCGCGCGCGCCATTCAGTCGACGAAGCTCCGTACGTTGCACAAGTGGGAAGAGAAAATATATATATATATATATATGTATATAGGTGTGTGCACGTTGGACTGCACACAATCGTGCTGGTTTCATGCAATTAGTTAATTTTAGACTTTAGGGTTAAGAAGTAAATTGTTTTTGTAAGTTGTCAGAAAAAAGTGCGAATAAAGTAAAAACATGATTGATTTGCTGGTCGGTACATACAGGGTGACTCACCCGCAGGAAACGACCGCGCGAGTTTTCCTTTAGGTCCAGGTAGTATCGCCTGTTGTCCTTCACCATCATTTCCGACTTGAGTTTACCGTCATCGGGTACGTTCTCCGGATTCGGAGGTCCTGAAAAAAGATAGGAGAAATTAATTTATTTGTTGTAGCATGGGCTTTTATTTAAATGAAACTATAGTTAGGCGTCATGCCTGGCAGCCACTTTGTAAATAGAACGTGTAAAAATTATTGTAAAGAAATAAAAATCGGCGATTACGGTTAAAATATTTCTGCAATAATAGCGACTGTTAACTTCAAAGAAAATTCTTGTACATATGTCTTAACAGAGTTAAGCATTTTTTTACTGCAATATATATCAAATATATATTTATATTTTCTAACTGTATTTTATCGCATTATTGCATGCAATGAAAATATTTAGTTCTACTTAGTACTTAATTTTCCAATTTCTTTATTTTGTTCATGACTTTATGCACAATATTTTATATATTAGCATACTCAAACTTTTAATCCATGATATAAATGATATACAAATTTTGTCAGATGCTAAAGTTTCAGGATGGTAATAATTGGAAAAAAATCATAGAAAATCCCATTAATAATAAAAAGAAAACTATTATAACCAAGTCGTAAAATTAATATTCGATTCCATCAAAATACGGTCTACAGACTGTTGTTATTATTTCAACATGCTATTCAGATGCCCATTACAAAATTGACAATGAATTTCGAAAAACTGAAAAGACTGTCCCCCAAATTTTATTTTTATTTCGAATTGAAGTAAAAGTTTACTTAAAATAATAGCCGCATATTCAGTCAGAGTAGAGCATTACAAACAGACGAAAATAGCCGTTCAAAATAACGAGTAATGTTTGAAAATGAAAACGTCAGTATATTCATTCTTGCATACTAAAATTTTCATCCCAGAAACTTCAAAGAAGCTATTTATCTTATATATTGCCTTTAGTGAAATTTACCTAAGGAAGCATAGTAATCGCTAAATGTCGAAAGGTGATCCCGGAACTCTGACGCGGTACTGAGTGCCAGAAAAATTTGGCTTCTTCTTCCATCAGCGCCGATCTGAAACACGAGCACATGTTTTGTTCTCAAATCTCTGTAAATTTAAAGATGAAATACTGTGTATGAGCTAATAATACGATACAATACCTCAGCGACTTTGATAAACCTTCCGCGTTTGTTCTGCTTGACGTCCAAGTAGAATCTTTTGCTCTGGATCTGTAGCATTTTCGTCGCCAGCTCCTGCTCCCCCTGCTGACCTTGTTGGCCTGTAACAAATTGTGAATATGTAAGATCATCTCAAGATTTGTTTTTTTGATACACCCTACATTTTTATATCTTTATTCATAGTTAGATTTAACGTTTTGTTCTCTATTATTTGATAAACGAAAAAATTACTATCAATTCTTATTGCTATCTTACTTACTATCAAATCAATTTACTATCAAATGTTATGATATCACAATTATTTGATTTTATTACAATTAATTGATTTAATAAAACAGAGTCCATTAAACCAATTTTAATACAATTTTCACAAATCGCTGTGCGATACAAAACGCACCATTGACCTAGTTTTCACAAATTTTGAAATACGACTTTGTACTTTTTAATTAATTTTAAAGGTCATTCCGACCTTAATAAAATTTCTATATTAAAAATTAAATTATCGACAAATTAAATTCTATGCTCGACACATTAACGATAATAAAAAATCCAATTGTGAATTGAAATTGCATCAAATGGATTCTCAGTTACATTTTCTAATAATTTTATAACTTTATTTTGAACTTTAATACTGAACAAGATCTATTATTAATCCATTATTAGTCCATTTTTATATGCATTACATAAACGATGCTCTAAATACAGTATTATTCTTTTATTTAAAAAAAAAAAGAATGATAAATCCGCACTGATAATGAAAGTTTTATAGATGACAGTTTATGGTCCCATTCGTTTTTGCAGAATACAAAGAGTGAATTCAATTAAACTAAACCCTTTTACACAAGTATACACGTAAAACTTTAAAGAAAGCTAAAATTGTAACGCTTTAAGTTTTCCCTATTGAGAAAACAGATTTCATGTAACCTGCGCTCTGGCGTGTCAAAACTTTATCGATTTTACTCTCTGATGCAACCATAGAACTACAAAAGAATGTCGTTCAGCGCAAAATAGTTTCCTATACCTACACACCTCGAGCAAGACTATATACAGAATATTCGAGTCAACTTGTAAATATTTAAATTCTAACTAATAATTTCGAACCTGACAAATAATAAATTATTACTTTGTCGAATAAACAATATTTGTCATAAACATAATTTACGTCGTTATCCATTCATCAACCCTTAAAACGATTCGCAAACATTAGTCGATAAAATACATTTTCATTCCGCCAAGATATCAAAAGCGAGAGAGAGAGAGAGTAAAAAGCACGCCTACTTCACTGGGTCAACCTGTACGATCGAGCGGCCCTAATTCGAGGCCAGGAGCGGCTCAAGATTATTTCAGGGCAATCAACGCTCGGCTCTTGCTGGGAGAATTTTTATTGAAAAAGAAAAAGAAAAAAAAAGAAGAAAAATTATTAACATCCATTTGATTCTTATCTTAATAGCACAATAAAAGAATGACGCGTACACTTCGGCCTAAATGCATCGCTCGAGTGTCAAATAAAATTTGACTATCTCGTGAAAAAAAAAAAGACAATGACCAATTGTGACCAAGTTACTTTGACTCCGATGAGAAAAACTCTATAGATTCAACGATGACAGCAAGATTCTAATATAATTATCGAGCAAACGCACGAAACAGCTGTAAATAACGCGTATATATAATAGAGCGAGGCTGATAAAGCGACTTATATAACCGTCTCGCCTTATCACCTGAAATATTCATACACGACACACATTTTCACGCATCCTTCCGCCCATTTGAACCAAAAGAAAACTCCTCATTTATCCTCTAGATTATATATAGAGGAAGGAAAAGCGGCAACGGAACACATCGCGTAAGAAGTGACCAGAGGGAAGTGGAAGGGAAAAACTATGGCGATATAGGCCGCGGAAAAAGAAAAAACAAAAAGAGCCAAAGAGTGAAACACACGAAATCCGAAGTGTATAGCAATGTTGAGAGAGAGAGAGAGAGAGAGAGAAAAGAGAGAAAAAAGAGAGAGAAAGGAGGGGGAGAGAGAGAGAGAGAGAGAGAGAGAAGTCCTCTCGTCGATCAATAACAGCTGCACCAAGAGGTCAAAGACCCGTTTACGCAGATATTCCCACATCACGGCCCCTTTTCTCTTTCGTTCTCTCTTTTTCTCTCTCTTGCGCGCAAAGTGCACCACCTACACACTCCTTCTCTCTCCCTTGAACACGCATTTTTCTCCCCCTCCGTGACACACAATAACCCACTCCCAACAGCTAACAGTCCCTACGCCATTACTGTACACCTTTATGCGTGTACAGCGTATAATCATCGCCCTTTTATCCGCCTTAGACGGGAAACAACGAGGAATCGGCTGCGGCAGCAGCAGCGAGGACACAGAGGGGAGAGAGAGAAAGATGGAAGACAGTGTGTCAAGGACACTCGGTAAACCGGCCCCCGGAGCGCGAGAGCGATAGAGAGAGAGAGAGAGAGAGAGAGAGAGAAGAGGTGTGTGTGTGTGTGTGTGCGGCACTAAACGGATAAGCGCTCGAAAAGGACCGAAAGAGAGAGAGAGAGAGAG
>UELU01145782.1:0-10956 GCA_900490025.1 Megastigmus dorsalis
CGTGTAGGTGGCCAGTCTATTATTTTGCTCCACGCAAGTGTCAAGATTCGTGGTCGATTAGTATATAAGAACGATTTGATGAATACTGAGCATGCGAATATTTCCATATGAAAAGCGTTTTGTATTGTGTTTATTAAGTATACTTAAAGCGTTAATGTGATTTTATATGCGAGTTATATAATATATGTTGTTAGGCCGTAATAAATAAAAATAATATACCGTTGACATTAAAAAAAAGTGCGTAACGAAATGTATTCGTTTACCATTAAGTGTGTGTTGAAACTTGTATATGTAAAAGTATATATATGACAGTATAACGAAATTCTTTTATGTGACTCTCAAGCATTAAATTTATCCAGTTGAATAAAATTTAAAATTTACTATGTAACATAGTAATTTTTATAACGTTGAAAGTATGTCTCACCGCTGCTATGTATTATAGTAATTTCTGCTAAGGTTATAATAAAATTTATTATAACATTTTTCTCAGTGTAATTAAAATAGTTTTTAATATACAATTAATCAATCACTTACCACCATTTCGCTGAAAACTTTTAAGATAGTCTGTTCCAAGAAGTTAATGTATAGTCGCTACAAAGTGTAGAAATAGAAAATTCGGTATGTGTTTCTCACGATGGTTGCAGTCGAACTGATGTGCTCGAATTGTGCCCTGACTTGAACTCCTCTAAACTTATTAGATAGGTGTAGTTATACTTAGGTAAAGAAAATATCCCGTGGAATATATAATTATATTCAAGCAGTTATATATAACTACATATATAATTATATATAGATATTGTCTCTATATAACTGTATAAGGTTATATGTGATTATATATAATTATATATAACAGAAAAGAGGTTATTGCGCTCAAATACTATATACTAGAACTATCGAAAAATTTTTCTGAAAATTGGGATTTGGGTTCTACTTATACCCTAAGCGCTGATTTTCTCTTGCAGGACCAGGAAACTGGTCGCCTCCTAGCGGGACAATGGGCAATGAATGTAAGGCCATATATCCCGACAGGAAATTGAATGGTGGCGTTGCCGTGGGCCAGCATTGGTTGTCCCATCACCACCGAGGGGCCGAAAATGGCTGCCACAGTGGCACTACTGTGGCATGTAATGGGACGCTTCCATAGGCCATTGAAGTCTGCCACAGTAGCAGAAAATTAACCTTCTTCAAGCTATAGCTATTATTATAAATTTTTTGTTTTTATTGTTTCTTATTTTGACGAAAGCTATAAAGCTAAAAAAATAGGGATGTTTCTTGGGAAAAAATACGCATATAGAAATAAATAAAAAATAAACATTTACTAAAATATAAAAAACTTTTTTAAATTATTCCTTATGATTATCAGCTTGTAAAGCTCTTTTCATTCGTTCTGTACGTCCTTTATTCCAGTCTTTGACTGTTGAAAAAGCCGTGCTAATAACTCCTAAAATATCCTTCTCTTCTATTTTATTTTGTGTATTTGCATATAGCTAAGCCACCATTATTTTGAATCATTCCCTTCAGAGTGTCAGACAACATCGGAGCATCTGCATATACTTCATAAATGTCCAATTGGTTACTCACAAGAGCAATCGTCGCAATCTGTAAGGAAATCAAAATTGATTAATAATAGCATAACAATTAAATAGGTTGCTTTCGATGCTTTTATTCTTTACCACCAGGTACCAATCTAACAGATGTCATGTCCCAATAGTAAAAATTATTTTACACTAAAAATTATAATTATATTATATTATATCTTTCAAGCACATATAAAATACAGCCTCTCTGAAGATTTTTTTTCCATTTCCCTGTTTTTGTACCACATATAGTTTTAGCACATCTTGCACAAAAAGTTTAATACAATAGGTAAGGCACCATTATTTTGAATCATTCCCCTCAAAGTGTCAGACAACATCGCAGCATCTGCATAAACTTCATAAATGTCCAATTGGTTATTCACAAGAGCAATCGTCGCAATCTTTAAGAAAATCAAAATTGATTAATAATAACATAACAATTAAATAGGTTGCTTTCGATGCTTCTATTCTTTACCACCAGGTACCAATCTAACAGATGTCATGTCCCAATAGTAAAAATGGGTTATTTCACTTCACAGGCTTGATTCACTTCATTCACAAATTATTGTTTATATAATTAAATAAAAAACTTTAAAACTTACACAAGCTGCACTTTCAGAACAATTAGATTTTAATTAAATTTACTTATATTATTACTGTTTATAATTTTTTCAATTGATACATTAAATTGATAATTATACGCTATGCAGTAGAGATATAGCGTATACCATTCTTGTGCATCTACTTGCAATTTAAAAACACTTAAAAAAAAACATTTTAGATTTAATATCACTTGCAAGAAATTCTATTTTCAATTCCTGTTTTTGGGTTATTTAGCTGCTTCAACTTTATACATATCTAGATCTGACATATCTAGATCAGTCGAAAGGATAATGGGATACTGAATCTATTACATTTAAAATTGTACCATACATCCGTATATCTGTCTCTGAAGGATTTATAGTTAACGAGTCCATTCTTTCTATGTTAACTATTTTGTTATTTTTTAAAATCACTGTGTCGTTGGGATTTTTAATCGATAATTGTATGTAGTAGAACTGCAGGTACTAAATGCATATAATGCCCTTTGATTTTTTATATTTAAGCACTTTTATTTCTGATATTTGGGCAATATCATGGTCAACTTTAAATTCTTCTTCTATTCTCTTGCAAACTTGTGCTAATGGCTTTTTCCCACTTATTATATATTTTTTAATTTTTCCTAATTTACGCTCAAATGGAAATGCTGTTATTTTGCTTAAAGAACAGCGCGCAAATATATAATCTTCTACAAGATGTTTTAGCGAATGTACATTTAATATTAATGATTCCGTACTATAATTTTTTTTTTACACTCACAATCAACACTAAAAAATGAATGAGCTAAGTGGTCACTTGAAAGAATACGTAATGAAATACTAAATAATAAAAAGTGATTATACACATTTAGTGGTAGCAAATCCTTTAAAATAATTGGACCACAATAAAGTAAAAAAATCTATATTCCGTTGCTTTCTACTTGCTCACTTCTGCCAAAGATCTAGTTGTACGTTGAAACTCACATGGCACTTGGCAAGATAAATTCAATGACTTTGAGACAGGTGTAACATATTCTCTCTTAAAACAGGTGCTTTGAGCCAGTATTCCACTAGTAATTTCTTCATTACGCCAAGGTAAACTAAATGCATTGAGTCTAATACAAAATGGTTTATCATATTTATCGGTGGTTGTATGCGACTCAATGGAGATATTAAGTTAGAGTGGTGTTCAGGATTCTTTTGACTTCTGAATGACTCGTTGCTTCTTTTCTACCACTTGTATAAATTATGCGACTTTTATAAAGGTCTCCTTTTACGTCACACCTCTCACATGCATGATATCCTCCATGACCTTTTATGCATTTTATAAAAGACCTAGCAGACCTATCGCATATAAAAAACATTAATTCAACTGCAAATTTTCGTCCACTAATCACTATTCCATTTTGTAATAAATTATTTCTTTCTACTACAAAGTCTGAAAAATAATTACCAAGAGATTTTGCTTTGCTTACACCATTATGAATTGCCACAATAAAAGGCTTATAATTAAAATTATCAGCACTGAAGATTTTACCTAAAATTGGCCAAAATTCTAAACTGCTAGATTTAAATATTGGTACTCCATCCATATCAAATTGAAATCTTAGAATCTTTACTTTGTGTAATTTATATATATAAAAAAAATTATATGTAACTGTATACAGTTACAACTATATACAATTATATATAGTTGCATATAATTATATTTGATTATATATATTTATATGAACATGCATGCAATCATATATAGCTGTATAGAGACAATATACATATATAATCATATATAATTATATATAATGATGTATAATCAGATAACGTACCCTTATGTTCATCAAAATGAACACTCAAGTGGCGAAAAGCATGAGGCAATTATAAGAGTTCACTTCACAGGGAACTTGACGCGTTTATTGATGTTTGTACGTAGAATCGCAACAAGCTGAGAAAGTTCGCACGTCCATTTTAAGGTAGTGTGGCTTGAAGCCGCAAAAAATGTTTCAGTAGTTCATGGGATTTCCTAAATCCGAAACAGATGGTTTCAATTAAAATGATCAAGTAGACCTTGGAATAGAATCGGCAATAGAATAATCCATTTACGTCTATGCAATTTTTAAACAGATAAAAGCTTATAATTTAGTACATTTTTCATGCGTTGAATTTTGAAGTTACTGGCTTTCATCTCGTAATCTTTCGGAAAAACTATAATTTAATAAGTAATACTTTTGAAAATAATATCCATGGTAAATAATATCTTATAGAAGATCTTTTAAATTATTAGTTTGGGCTACTTATCTCATAATTAAATGATGTACAATTAATAATACTTGGACAGTATTGTATGTGAAAAATTGAAATTTGCCTTTGAATTGTGTCAGGTGGAAATAAACTATACTTTTTTTACATCCTTCTATTATCTAATTGTTAAACTGAACCGATTAAAAATAATAGCGATCATTCCAACTACGCTACAAATTTTTTTTCAAATTTTTGAATGTTAAACTATTTTATCGTTATATTAAATATGGATCGAAAGTCTTTTTGATAAAATAACACTAAATAAACAGTTTCTTTTATATTATATTTGATAAATAATATTCGTGATTTCGGTGTCTCGAAGGTGGTAAAAAATATTCGATCAGCTCTTCATTCGTCTTACCGCTGAATATGCCGCTGTATATTAGGCGTCACTGTCCCTCAAAGCTTACTCCCAAGGCATATGTGCATTTGTAACTAAATATTACATGTATTGTTCTTTAATTCCAAAATTTAATGCTGAAAAGAAAAACCGTATCCACATATGCAAGACTTAATTTTCAATCATTTTGAGCATATTTTGATATATAATTGAATCCACATTATTATGATGGTCTATTTATATATATATATTTATTGTGTGAGCCACTTCGGTGCTCATATTGCATTTTCGAAAAATAATTAGAAAAATCCACTTTACCCCGGCGGTCTCCCCTATGTTCAAACCATTGTGTTTATTCACCATAATAAATGAGCTCATAGCTTCAACAGACTGCAGAAAGTTAGGTATAGCGTATCTGGTTTGTGCAATTTTCTCCACGCAATTCTACATTTCTTCGCAGCATTAAACAGACATCTCTCAGAATCTCAAACAACATGCAAGATATTCATCGTCGAAAAAACAGCCAATCAAACCTCCCGAACCACATTCCCATATACACATATATGCATTGACTCTCGAGGCATCCAAAAAAGAAATACGCCGCGTGTATACACACAAACGCACACACACACACACACACACACAGGCACACAGAAGCGTCGCGCGTGCGCGTCTCGGCAAGTAGATTGGCTACGAGCCAATCGGTCGTCCGGCCCTTTGTCTCAGAAGATTGGTCGGCGCAGTGTTTCAAAGGGAGGCGCTCTAAGCCTCATCCAAGCTCGTGCGCATGCGCTCGACCAACGGACTACTACCGCGTGGGAGGTTACAGCTAGTCACTTCCCACAAGACGCAACGCATAACACCAGCAGCATTACCGACTGCCGTCGCCGCTGCTACTTCTTCTTTCCGGTCTCGCGAACATATACGGGATATATTTCCCTCGAGATTCCAGCCGAGCGAGCGACAACGACGACGACGACTTTTCCTGCGCTCGTTTTCATTTTCGCGGATTGCCGGAGAGAGAGAGAGAGAGAGAGAGAGAGAGCGGCGCGTTACCGACACTTTCCGCACGAGAACATTCGACGGGGGCTGCTGCTTCTTCTTGTTCTTCCCTTATGCATAGACTGAGCTTGTTGCATGTGCCTCTCTCTCTCTCTCTTTTCTCCTCGCGCGCTTTTCTTTATTCTATTTGTGCCTACGTAATCTTGCGGTTTAATCACTCTTAGGGAATGCGCAGCAGCCCCGCGGCCGCGACTGCCGGCTGCGGCGGCTTTTCGAGCAATTTTTTAAAATGATACGTGTCGCGCGCTTCGCTCGGCGGCGGAGGAGCGACGATGAAATTCTCTAAGGTTTAATTTAGAAATGTACGTGTAATTTGCGAGCCAGCCAACAAATGCGCCCTTTATTTTCTACCATGCTATTTGCATTATAGTTATTGTTAGTTATGTGCGCTGCTATTATTTATAATGTGTATATTTTAGCACGTGCCGACAGAAAAATCATGTTTACCATCTATGGCGATGAATTACTAGCAAGTTTACATATTGTTTAAAAAATGCGCGAATTGTTGGTAATGATTTGAGTAAATTATAATGAAAACCATCTCTTTTTAGTATACTCCGTAAGAATTTAGGAGTTTCACTTGATTCGTGCTGAAAATCCTAACTTGAATCCAAATTGGAGGGTATAAATTAAGTATAAAACCTCAATTTTATATAACTATATGATTCCTAATTATAATAGTATAGTAATTATAAATATAATGAAGTTTTTTCCATTTTATTTTTATTTTATTTTTATAAATCCGGCTGTCAACAGGATTTTCGGACAAAAAAATAATGGAAAAAACGTAAATTCAAAATTTTTTATAAGACCGTACTACTCACTCGGCTCTTCCGCATTCCCGAAGTTATTTAGGCTTAAAAACCCAGTCATTGAATCAAGCGAAAATTGAGCTGCCGAAGTACACAATGGACACAATGGCGTTCGAAAAGTATACGTTAATTTCGCAAAAGGCCAATTTGAAGCAGGGGATTGCGCGTCTCTTGGCCAAATCCCCTGGACAATACACGTCCACCGCGGCGCAATACCACGGCTGTTGCGAGACGAAAGCAGAAGAAGAACCTAAAACTGCCGGTAATATACTCTGTCGAGCAAAAACGCGCTGCGGGTAATTCGTTCTCTTCGCTCACTCTCTCTCTCTTACAAACCGCGCGAGGAGAGGAGTTCTTAGGTATAATCCAGGCCGGCGGTGCACAGCATCTCGTCTTGCCACGCGATCATCCAGCGGATAAATCGATAATCGTCTCCGAAAAACTGGTCGCTTCGAGAGAGCGAGAGAGAGAGAGAGAGAGAGAGAGAGAGAGAGAGGAGGGGAGAAGCTTAGCTGCGCTCGGCGCTTATTAGCGAAAATCCCCGTGGCGCGAGGAAAAAGCTGCTGGTCCAGCGTCGACGGCCGTTCCCCACCTGCACTGCACAGCTTCAAAAAGACCCGCACGCGCGCGCTATATATGTATATATATCTCTCTCTTTTTTTTCGGCCTTTTTCTAATCGCTATTGTGCCGTCGGTGCGCGAAACAAATGCTCCGCATTCGGAGGGACAAACGAGGTCTGCTGCTGCCGTTGCGTCTATGGTCAGCGCTTTTTTTTTATTTCGCTGCCGGAGCTGCTGCTTGTTTTTCTTCGTCTTTTTATTTTCCAAGATTTTCCCTCGTACACGAGTCGAATGCTGAGTACGTCAAATCGCTTTTCACGCGGAACGAGAGAGCGGATGATGGGCCGAGCCACACACGACGACGGGATTTAATTGATTCTTTATACAGACTGATGATCTGGTTTGTTTGGATGACTGGACGCTATCTGTTTGTTGTGTTCTGGATAAATCTATGAACAAATGATAAGCAGCTTCTTATTTCATTGTACGACCAATCAAAATCCGGTTTGTGTTCGAAACTAAAGCCATTTTTGAAATATGTTTCAAAATATGCAAAAATGAGCTTCTAAATTTTTATCCCAAACACATTACCCAATTTCATTCATTTATTTGCAACATTACGTTTCGTAAAACTCGTTACAGCACAATGGAAAAGAGCCGAGCTCGCGCGAGCATTATCTCAAATTTTCCAACGCCACGCGTTCTCTCGGCCGTTTCAAAAATAAACGTCGCCAATATCGGGTCGCGCATATACGAAATATCGACTCGTCGCCGGCTGCAGGCACAGACTCTGGCGGCGATGGTACAACGGCGGTCCCCAACCGACATCGCGCGCGTACACTGTACACATATACAACAACGGCATGCGCGCGTGCACATCGCGACCAGATGGAGGAATCGTAAAACGCGCGAGCTAACGCATGGGTAGTGGGTGGCAAACTCTATGCGAACGCTTTTAACCGCGGCGCGCGTTAAATTCATTCTGCACAGCGTATTATCGTGTAAGCAGGGCCTGTACAATATATATATATATGACCCGCAACCACCAGCACCAGCGACGCCTTGTGTTTGCCTCAATACGCCCTCCAAGATTAGCTGCTGCCGTTGCTGGTGCGGAGCGAGGGAAGAAAAAAAAATGGAGGAAGCATTCGTTTTTGCGCGCGAGCGATATATAAAGGGATTAATGGTTGGATGTTCGAACGGTCAAGGTGAAAAAGTGTGTGCGCCGCGCGATGGGAATTATTATGGCGCGCTGCGGCTTTACGACGCGCGGGACGCTTTTTATATTGCGTCGCTTGTGTTGTTGCCGCGAAGCTTTGTTGGTGCGGTGGACACAAAAAAAAAATAGGTTCTCTGCATAAAATCGTAGGAGTATAGGACATCTGTGTGGGTTCGCGTATACACAAGCATTTTCCGCGAAGCGCAGCTTTACTTGTTCCTATATTTATTTGAATTATTGTTTGATCGCACGGAAACTTCCTAGCGGTAAAACGTAGTTTTATCGAAGATTGCGCATTATATTCATTTACGGTGATTGTACATACAAAAATTGAGACAGTTGTACTAAATGAATCTCGAAATACACGGATGTATACACGCGTTTAGCGTTTACCCTTTTCGTGAGGTGATCCGTTTTTGTACATTATGTATATATATTAAATACCTCTTCCCAAACCTTCTTCACTCTCTCTCTCTCTCTACTTTTACGTCTATATCTTTTTCTCAAGCTCCCTTTGGCTTTGTCGTGGCACCGACGACGCCTCCCACGAGTTTCATTTCGTTTCGGCGTGACGCGCCGTTGAAAGACGAACTGACAAAGGAGTCCCTAATATATTACGCTTATTAATACTTCTCCAGCTCTCTCTCTTCTCTCTCTTCTCTCGCCTTCCATTCCTCTGAACTCTTTCCTCCTCCTCTCTTCTCTCTCGCTCGCTCTCGCACGGATTTTCTACAAGATTGAGAGATTCGAATTGTTAAGCGGACGTGCGAGCGTAACCAGGTCCGTTTACGCTTTTAAACCGTGATTTTGACCGATTTATTCTGCTTTTTTTTCTGTTCGCTGTTGTGATAATGATAAACTAGTGTGTAATCTACATTTATAAATGCTTCAATCCTAGCCCGCGATGAAACGTATACTTAAGATACATTATAAAGAATATTTTCTTTAAATTCCAACACGAATAATTGTAATAAATTATAAATTCCTTTAAGGGATTGTGCACAGTTGGAAAGATTTTTAGTCGGAATTTTTATATTAAAAAAAAAAATGGATAAAGATAAAAATTATTTTTTGTAAAAATTTTTTGAAAAATTATCAGCACCTCCATTATGATTAAAACATTAAATAAATTACAATTTCATGAAATTTCTGTCAACTTTTTGAAACAAATATTTCACTGAAATATAGAACTTTTTCCATAATTAATGTCTCTCTTTTTTGGTATGTTTTGTGAAGTGCAAAAATACCGACTCTTAGACTATCGGCAAAGTAAGAATGATTTCAATCCTACTCTGTAAATAGGAATCAAGTAAAAATATAGTGTTTATACACTATATTTTACTTGATACTTTTACTCGAAGCCAAAGCGTCAGGGAGCTTTGTTTTACTAATAGGTACCGCTGCTATAGCTTATACAAATTTTTCTCACGGCCGCCTCAAGCATCTTTTTTTACCGAGAAGAAAATTTATAAATAATAATTTTTATTGAAATTAAAAGAGGGAACAGCTAATTTTTTAGAGGAAATGTAATATTATTTGCAGAGAAGTAATAAACCACTTTTTAACAGTATTGGTACCGATCGGTAAAGCAGAGTACTTCGACTTAGTATATTCTTTTTAATTCCGATAAGTTTCTATATAAATAAATTGAACCAATTAAACTTTTATTTCAGCGAAATATTCTATACTTTATTTTTTAATGTTTATAATAAAAATAATATTAATAGTATCAGAATCTGTAGACTTGGATACAAACCATTTTATATTAGATTTTACTCAATCCGATAAATCTGTATATATAATTTAATAACTTATTTGTTAAGATACACTCGCAAAAAAGCCTGGCACACCTATAGGTATACGAGCGCTCATCAAACCATCTCTTAACCCATTAATAAGCTCGTCGAATCAATTAATATTCCCAGCGACGAAAATTCGCTTGCAACAAAAAATGACGAATGCCCAATATAACATTATTCAAGCCAGAAATTCCTACGTATCCTCGGGCAGTATACATACATAGTTACACAGAGTCGGAATCTCGTTTTGGCGCGATCTGTCCTCCATAAGTCCAAAGATACTCTTGACAAAGGGCTCTGTAATATATTACCCTTATTAATGCTTCTCTCTCCCTCTCTCTCTTTTTCTCTCTCTATCCTTCTCCTCTCCATTCTCGCACCGCTTGTTTTCATCGCCCTCTAAAGACGAGCGTTCGCCTCTCGCGAGAAATATTAGTTATGCCAATGCTAAAAAGCCTTCGGAAGGGGTGAAGCAGCCGACGAGAATTTTGACGAGAGAAAGAGGAATGCGACGGTTTCAGCGTACAAATGGGCATGAAAACGCGCTCTGACTCACAAGATTTCTCTCTCTCATTCTCTCTCGCTCTCTCTCTCTCTCTCTCTCTCACTCTTGGCCCGGGTGGTCCATTCAGCGGAAATTCGAACCAATAGGCACGACGACGACTCGCGTCGCTCTCTGCATATGTGTATGTGTGTGTGCGCGCGTGTGTGTG
>UELU01145782.1:10976-26352 GCA_900490025.1 Megastigmus dorsalis
TCTCTCTCTCTCTCTCTCACTCTTGGCCCGGGTGGTCCATTCAGCGGAAATTCGAACCAATAGGCACGACGACGACTCGCGTCGCTCTCTGCATATGTGTATGTGTGTGTGCGCGCGTGTGTGTGTGTGTGTGTAGGTTTTCGATTCGATTCGATTCACCGTCCCACTCTCTCTCTCTCTCCTCTATTTTCTCAATTTCAATTGATTCGCTTCCTCCCGCACTCAGCCCCTTTCTCTCTCTCTCTCACTCTCTCACTCTCTCTCGCGTTTTCTCATTTTCGCCCGCGAACCTCTCGTGCAGTGCTGCACCACCGAATTTCTTCTCTCCTTTATTTTTTTTTTTTATTTTCGCGTGCGCACGAACCGCGCCGCCTCTCCCCCGCCCCCGCCACTTCGCGCATTTTCAATATATGTATAACCGCGGTTTTTTTTAAACCTCTCCACGCGATTTCAATTCAAATATCGCCTTACATTGGCCATACATTCGGCACAATGGTCCCCGCGAATTCGCGGCGTGTGTTGTGTGTCGGTCGTTTTTTTTTTTTTTTTTTCGGCATTGACTCTCGGCCCCTTTTTCACGGCTTATAATTAGACCCGGGCGACATTTTATTATTACGCGTCGATATTTTGGCCCTTTCTTACCGTCCCGCTTGGCAAACCCAACCCATTGTTTCCCTCTCGTCCGCTGTAATGCACATACACACACCCGGTTGTTGTTTTCGCATTTGTTTGTTTTTTTTTTCGGGGGTGGCGAGAGACTTTCGCCCAAAACTTCTGCACCAGACGTTGTACTCCTCTCGAGAGGTGCAGCACTGCCACACAGCCTTTAAGCGTACACAAAGCCAGGGCGCAATGTGCAAAAACACACGGCTCGTCGAAGCATTTATGTTATACACGTGTAGTAGGCGCGCCAACTCTGTATATAAATATGTGTGCGCGCGCGTGTGTGTGTTTGTGTGTGTATACGCGGGGCATCGATATGAAAGGATCGGTGATTTTCTCTGGCGCGCGTTCGTTTGCCGTGGGCACGTGGGTGGCGAGCGTTCGCTCTTTAAAACACGCGCTGCACCACAAAGCCCGATAAAGTATAATGTGCGGCGCTCGTTAACAACGCGGCTAAGTCGACGGTATTATAAACAATCGGCGAGTCCTGACGCGGTCTGGCGTATTATAGTCGAGTTATAATGTGTGCAAGTGCACTCGCGAGGACTGTGTATACGAGCCGATCGAGAGAGAGAGAGAGAGAGAGAGAGAGAGACTGCATACCCGATACGTGTATATGCACTGCAAGCGCGAGTTTTCTGTGTGTGCGCGCGTGTGCTTTTATTGCGCGATGTTTATCACTTTTGCGGATGCCTTTATAATCCCTCGCTGATCCCTTTCTAAGCGTGCTGTGAGCAACTAGGCGTCCGTGTGTGTGCGTTTAAGCGTGTGCGGAAGCTTTGCATTTTGGTTAACGATAAACGACGAACTAGTTTTAGAGGGTTGTGTTGTTGCACTAAAGTTTGGGATTATTATGGGTTTCGTGTGTTTTTTCATTCTTTTATGAAGCTGTGCGTACTTACTTGGAGTGAACGATTTCCAGGCTTTTTTGCATGAATAATGACTTCATCTGCGCACTGCGACACTTGCGCAATTCTTGATTCGACATTGGTTTATTCAAGTTTTCATTTGAAATTCTGCAACAGACGATAAAATGATTTTTGAAAATTAAATGAAATATAGCGTGTTTGTTGGACAAACAAATGTTGGAATAAATTTTATGTTTCCTCACACAAGTTATAGAGCCTGCTTACAAAGTTCATTTTTATAAATATCCTAACATGACAATACAATTAAGTCATCTCTAATCGCCACTGAACTCGAGCTCTTTCCAATCGCCGATTATATACATTAGCTTAAAAAGTCCCAGCAGCCTCATCGCGACCATCATCAAAGCAAATTGCCATCGCGGCGCAACACTCGGCTATAGTTTTAATAAGACTACATGGGAAAAAAAAGCACAGAAACGTATAGATGGAATGTGTATATACCGAATGAAAGAGCACGACTCCGAAGTATAGGTAGAGGTTATATACGCACTATATGCGTGCATGTATAATATATATTCCCTCTGGGCCGATGTGTCGACATTCCCGAGGCCTGGGCGGCCGGTCGCGACTCGCGTCCGCGTCCATTACTCTTCTTGCGGAACTTTTAGTTGACGCAAGATTATCCTACTCTCATATTTCATTCCACGTCGCGCGAGCTCGGACTCTGCGTGTGTACGTGTGTATACGAGTCTTCTTTTTTTTTTTGCTTCTCTCGCTCGCTCGCCTTTCTTCTGCAGTGACTCCCGCTGATGCTCCCGTCCTTTCTCCCGTGTAGCGACTCATTACGCTAATTTGGGAATCATTTTTCGTTTCGTTCGCGCCGATGCCTCCTTCTTCTTCTTCTTATTTTCGTGCGTGCGTTTAATGACGGGAGAAGCACGTTTCGATTGATATGGCATGCGTGACGGAGGAATGGATCGTTCGCGCGCGTGCGAGAGACTTTGGATTATGTGATTGCGACTGGGCGAGCTAGAGTTTACTTTTTACCGAGCTGTTCATTGGCTGTTGCTTGGGCTGCTGCACGATTTTCTATAGCAGATAAGTTACGACAATTTAATTAGTATGATTGGATTACGAGTGAAGATTTAATCAGTGTTTCATTGCGATGCGTGAGATATCAGGAATGATAAGGAATAGACGGAAACTAATATACGAGTGGCGGAACTGAGTTTGTTTTTTGTCATATAACTGCAAAGAGTGTTTTTCAATAAAAACGACAATAAGGAAATTTATTTCAATCCTATATTGCATCCCGAATTTCTATAATTGATGTTGAGCGATTCATCTTCAAAGAGCAAATAAAAAAAAATATTGCGTTCAAAGGCAATATGCGCTTCGAAATTCGAACCGCGTATCACCCGTCCGCCCAATCCCATGTCAAAGTCGAATGAGAACCTCGGTGATCCGGATTGCGCGCAATCGATAGCAGCCAATCATCCTCTCTCTCTCTCTAGCTCCCACCTAATATAATAATCACTCGTCTCCCCCACTCACGCACTCGTGCACATATACACACAGTTGGAAGAAGACCCACGGAGAGTATAGTACAGCAATAGTTGGTCCGTCTCGGCTGTTCTAACTCTCTCTCCCTCCCCCTCTCTCTCTCTCTCTTGATACCGGCAAATTAATAGTAATGAAAATTGGTTATCAGTCGAAACGGGCTCTGCAGCAGTAGCAGCCGCAGCAGCAGCAGCGAACGAACGAGTGCGCAGGACGAAGCCATCGGTGTTGCCCGCACTGGAGCGCGTAATATCCCACTGGCGGATGGCACAGAGAGAGAGAGAGGGAGAGAGAGAGAACGCAGGGGAAGCCGGATCACGTTGACACAAAGCGGCCGTAATCCGTTTATCTTCTCTCCAAGAGAGCACTGCCGAGGAGAGACAGACAGACACCATCCACGTGTTCTATACTCTGTATAATACTTGCTATGTTACGTGTCTCTGTGTGTGCGTGCGCGTATACGCGGGGATCGTTTAGATGATTCGCTTCTCTCGTCTGCGTCTCTCGCATTTGGATATACATATATGTATGTGTGTACCCTGAGTAGAAGCTGCAGGTCTATACTCACGGTTCAATCTTTACGGCGAATTGACCGAGTTAATAGTCGTCGACGAAATTGTTTTCAATTCGCCGGTGGATATGGAGGAGTAGGACTTTATGCGATCTGCATGTGCGATGGATTCATCTCGTGCTAACGCGCTGGTTGAAGCTGCACGAGAGTTGACCGATTTGGACGAGATACCGGCCTCGTTCTCGTAACGAACACTCGCAGCTCTGCATCCCATTAACCGCTTCGGATTTGTATATAATTGATTGCGGTCCATCAATCTGTTTCGGGGTGGTCTCATAAAGTACGTCTACGCTGACTTTTCTGTATCGGTGCAGCTTTGAAGCTTGGTTCGACTGTTATTGATCGCTACTTCATTTCGGATGAGTGTCTATCTTGTTGCTAAAGCTTTTATGTTTTGTAAAATGCTATAGAGATTATGGAGCTCAACTATTTCAATATCGATCGCGACGCGTACTAAATTTAATCGAAGCGGTCTTCTTCTCTTCGTCATACAAGTTCTAATATGCTTGCAATACAATCGAATTATTCAATATATTACTTCTTGATTCACAAGATAATCCAGATAAATGGCACATTCTATTGTGTTAATCAGAAGATTCGTTCCCCCCGTGCACAAGAGCTCGACAAAAGAGTTAATAAACGGTGACAGCGGCACCAGACACAGATGTAAAACAATGCGCTAGTAATAAATCGCACGCAGAAAATTGTTTCATATAGGATCATTCGAGCAGGAGAAAAAGGGTTAACCCGATCGCATTCGTAATTTCGCTTCGTGCCCGACTGATCGTCCACATAGCCCTGGAATTTCCATTAAGTGTCATTGGCCAATAGGCTAAAAAGAAACTTGTACACAGCGAGAGAGAGAGAGAGAGAGAAATCGGAAGTATACAGCGGCACTCGGCCGATGTAATCTTGGAAACAACGAGCGCTACCCTCGCAGGAATTCGGGTTTAGAGTTCACGGGGCGCACGCGCTCGGCCCTCGTGTTCACCTCGCATTGTGCCAGCTTCGAACTCCTCTAATCAGCGCGGTATATACGCTCGAGCCATTGTCTCGGTTTCACTTTTCATTTGCATTAAAGACGGGCTTTACTCGATGATATTTTCTGCGCGTTGTCGAGATATACACACGGCAAAAGTAATGGGGCAATCGTCTCGATTGTTATACTACATCCACCGGCTAATAACGCAATAGAACGAAATTCTTGCTGCCGCCGATGCGCGCCTGCGATGAATGGACTCGTTCATTGTGGCCGAATAACCCTTTCTCGATCATCGGGACTCGATCCGCCGAGACAAAAACAGTTTCAATTTTCCACCATCGACTCGGACGCATAATAACAAACTAGAGTAGCGACGTCCGTTCGGTCGACTACTATCCCCAATCCTTTTCACGGCTATGGTTTATGCGATACCATGAAGATGTCGAGTGTAAAGCATTGTGAGTGATAAGCTCTTCTGGTCTCTCTAACCCACCCCACCTCTTGTCGGAGAAAATCATCCTCATGGACGGCATGAACCCTCGTTAGCGATGGTTCGCAGGTATTCCCGGGTTCTTAGTCCGAACTCGCGCTCTCTCTCTCTTTCTCTCTCACACACACACACAGAGCCGCTGGTGTTCCTTTCCCATTGTCTTGGTATACCCACCCTTTAATCAATAGCCCCGGTGTTACCATATTCCATTCTAAAGGACCCCGAGTATCTCGGTTTTAAAGAAAGAATGAATTCAGTCTTGGAATATCTGGCGAGCCGTTCGATTGTTAATTAATGGGGGATCTAACCGACTGGATAATTGTTCTGTGTATGCACTTATTTCTGTAACTGGTTGACAGCCTAATCCACATGCGCTGTTGGTATATTGAGTGATGTCAATAATACTTATTGTTTTAGAAAAGAGTTAATCTGTTTTTTTGATAGATAAAAAAGTTGTTGAAAATGAAATTTTTTGCTTCTTAGCAAATAATACGACATTTTATATAGATTTTCTTTTTAGAAAAGATTTTCTGAAAACAAAAAGGTACCTTTTATCAGCGACATCTCACAGTTTCATGTAAACTAATTGGTAAAACATCTTTGTTCACTCTTTAGAAAAATAATGGATTTCTCCATATCATCCTATTTTCATCAAATGCCTCCCCTTCCTAGGAAAACTTTGATTATGTTAGAATTGGTACCTGTAGGTAAAACAGAGTACGTCGCCATCCTCTTAAAATAGGTATAGAATTCATGTGAAACAATAAAGTTTTTTCTTTTAATATATTTTCTGCCTCAAATCTATTTCTTATTAGATCACGGAATAAAATACTCTCGTAAAAATTAAAATAGTGTTTTGCAGACTGTCAAAATCCTTCAAGCGTTACAATAATTTATACATAAAGAAAATTCCTATAAATATAGTAATTTTTTTCACTTTTAGCAGTATGCGATTCGATCGCAAAACTTTATTCTAATTTTGACTACAGAATTTTTCTCCGCGAAGTTAATTTAACATAGTGCTTTCAATCGATCGCGAAAAAAAAAAGTTCATGCACGCAACAATTCCTCTCTCCACATCGATGCGGATCGGCACAAACTTCTCTCCTCGTTCGTCGTATTATCCGTCCATTCTCTCTCTCTTTCTCTCTCTCTCGTCCGGCTGTCGCTGCATAGCTCGACGTGTTTGCTCTCGGTGCGCGGGGTATTTGCATGACAACGGGGGCGTACCAGTAGTACCCGAGTCGCTAATTAGCTGACGCCACATACCGTCTCGGATTAACGAGAATATTGCATTTTTAATACGTAAGCCACCCGCAGCTTTGACTATGACCCCCGCTCGTATATGTGTGTATTTTGGGGAAGAGCCGCCGTCGCCGCCGCCGAAAAAGCTCAGCACACCGGAGCCCCGGTCACTTTGATGTTTCTTTATTCTTATGCGTGAGCGCGGCTCCGATGATTATATACATCGTCGAATCCACGGGGTCTTCATTATTGAGAGGAACGGAGGCTGCGCGAATCACCGATCCCATTGTCGTGCGGGGGTCTGGAATTCTTCATCGATCGATGAGCTGTATATATACGGACAGACTCACTCACACACACACACACACCGCGGGGATTTTGGAGATTTGACACTCTGCCGGATGCCATTTAATTGAAATGTTGCTCCCGTTGCAGGGAGTCCAGCTGGAATTTTTCGGGACGCGCGGTAATTGCAGTCACGATTTCTTGCAACTTTGTTCTTCGATATCATTCGAATGACATTGGAGGCTTAGCTATAGGCGGGAAATAATGCGCTCGGAGTAGTCAGCCTGCAAACAACAAAATCGATAAGAAACAAACACATCCATTTTAGAAATTAAAGCTCGCAGCTGCACCAGCGACATCGTACTTTAAAGATTGCTTCGTTCTTCGCTCATTTTGTTCCGCTGCACTCGCTCTTTGTCTCCGCCTATATATCCTCTGCTTTCGCTCACTTTCTCTCTCTCTCTCTCTCTCTCTCTCTCGCTCTGGCTCTCTTACTCTCTTACTCTCTTAATTTTTCCGCCACTTTCTCCCCTCCCCACGTCGTCGTCCGAAGCCAATGCGCCTCGTGACGATGCTTGATTTAGACATTCAAAGAATTCGCGTGTGCTGCATCCCACCCACCCTTCTAGAGTTCGCCATCACCCGCACCAGCAAGTAGAGAGAAAAAGCGAGAGAGTTGGCTCGCCCACCCGCTGACTAGCTCGCGCTGATTGCTGCTGCATCTTTGATGACCTCGTCCAGACAGAAAAGCGAAGAGGGTCGGGCCGCTGCTGCTGGTGTGTGCATATACATATATATACTAGCTGCTGCTGCTGTTGGTGGCGGTGCGTCGATGGCCTTGCGCGCCCTCGCGTCTATATATACCGTCGCCCGCACCGCGCCGCCTCGTCTATATATATATATATATATGTATATGCGCTGCGAAGAGCGGCAAAGAAATGGAGCGAATGAAAAAGGACGCGCGAGGCAGTGCCGCCGGATGAAATGCTCTGCAAAGAGCAGAAATGTCGAGATTGATATTTTAACAGACGGATTACATAAGGAGAGCGGGGGGAGAGTGAGAGAGTTTGCTTTTCTCTCTCTCTCTCTCTCTCTCTCTACTCTCTACTCTCTATCGGTGCGTATAGAGCGCAAGCGACGGAAGGTCGTGTGTTCGCTCGGCTCGTTCGGCTGCGAATAAAAGGAGTATTTGCCGCGCTCATCGATTTTTCGAGGAGCGGGAAGCGCAGCTCGCGGAGGAGCCGCCGTCGCCGCTGCTGCTGCTGCTGCTTTTTTCTCTTTGGCCCTGTTTCCTTTGATAAGGGAGAGAGAGAGGGAGGGGGGGGGGAGCGACCGTGTGTTTCCCAACGAATTTCCCAGTCAGCGATCTTTGACGGACGCGCGACGCGCCGATTTTGTTCGGCGCCGTTGTTGCGTATGTACGCACTCCTAGAGTTAGAACGTGACTGGACGTGTGTGCGCGCTCTTTTCGCGAGTACTGCGCTTTTTTTTCGAGGGTTTTCTTTTTTTGAGAAAATTTCGAGCG
The DNA here is from genome assembly GCA_900490025.1 of Megastigmus dorsalis. Taxonomy (NCBI): domain Eukaryota; kingdom Metazoa; phylum Arthropoda; class Insecta; order Hymenoptera; family Megastigmidae; genus Megastigmus; species Megastigmus dorsalis. The sequence continues at coordinate 19,167 of UELU01145782.1, forward strand.
ACTAGTTGGATCGGCCGTTTTTGTTTTTTATTTTTAAACGGGCCGAGTGTCTGTATTTGTAGCAGACGTTTACAAAAGCAATTTCAAAAGATTTTACCGATAAATCCTTGTTTTGCTGGCCACACCTTCGCACGCGATTTGCTTCGAGCAAATAACGTTTATTTAGCTAAGACTGAAACAGCAGCTCCGATTGAATTTCAACACATCGTATACAATTATTTCCTATAACAATTTCATTGCCCCATCCAATATGTGTTATGTATATGCTGTATAATGTAATCTTTAAATGTTTATATACACGTTTCAACAATTTGTTCCCGCAATATGGTAAAAGTACCCGAGCGAATTTCCACTCAACATTCAGCACGCATACTAAAAAAAAAAGACCTTTCCTTTTGTCTCGTTTCCAGGCCGGAAGTACAGTCAACGGCATCGCACACACGGCGCACGGCACGTCGAAAATCGGTGAGTAAGATTCGCTCCTACCCATTACTCGCTCGGTCCTCGCGTTCGCGCAGCCGCTCATTATTCCACATCCAAGGTCAAAGAAACTCATCCCAACGAAAGCAGCGGCAGCAGCGTCAGTAGTAACGTATGTACCGACGTACGTGGCTGCGCACAGACATATACATACGCAAATATGCCTGAAATATGAAAGGCTCGCGGAGTGTGTGTGTGTGTGTGTGTGTAACGGGCTTGCTTCCGCTTCTTTCTCCTTTCTTTCAATTTTTTTTTCCCCCTCTTTCTCTTTCATTTTCCTCGTAGTCGTTGGATTCTTTCCACTTTCTCGGGCTGGTACGAGGCAAATTGTCGCGAGAGCAAGACTCAGAGAGAGAGAGAGAGGAGAGAGAGAGTCACAATGGCCCCGGGAAATAAAAGGAAAAGTCCACGCGCGCGCGCCTTGCGGAATTAACGGATTTTCAAGGAGTTGAGAGAGAGAGAGAGCCGCTAAGCAAAAGTACAGGGCTACTGAGTAACGGAGAAGGAGAGCCGAGGAAGAAAAGCGGCTTATAACGCGAAATGAGTGAGCGGGAGAGAGAGAAAGAGAGAGATATAGAGAGGAAAAAAAGGATGGAGATGTACGCGCGAGGCGAGTGTGCGACCAGATTAAAAGAGATTGGCGCGAGAGCCTCGCGTGCTGAGCGGGGATGTGGGGATTCAATTAACTTAGAAGCTCTTGTGCGCTTCCGACTTTTCTGGCTCTAAGGTATAGGGGTTGGTATATCTCGAACGTGCAATGTGTCGATATTTGCGCACAAATGTCGTCAGTCCAATTGGACGATAATATCAAAAGTATCGATATTTACAAAGACTCGATTTCGAGATTTTTCGGGTAACTTGTCTAATTAACTCTAAAAAATAAACAAGGCTACAGCTCTTATTGTTCCAAAAGAAACTAAGAAGAAGAATCGCTGGGGGATGGAAATACACAGTTTCCGCATTCGATCGGCAAAGCCTTGGAAAGTCAGCAACAGTATAGCGTTCGCTCTCGGACGATCGAGTTTGGAAGGAGCAAGTAATGCCGGTGCGCAGGCAGGCGGGCGCGGCTGCTGCGGCCTGTCGGATATATGCGAGAGCCACGGTGCATGTGCGAAAGCGTATCAAATTATCGGTTATTAATAAAGCGTCTCGCTGCGCTCTTCGACCTTTCGTGCCGGGAGACTAAGCATCGACACCTGCGGATCTTGTCCGTTATGTGCAGTGCTCGCCCCGACGCCCCTGTACACTCGCGAACAAAACTTTCAACTTGCGGATTGCTGAATTTAGGCTTTTAACGTCGCTTGTTTGATTGTGAGAAATGCGAGCTAGCGATAAAATAGTATTTTAATACATAGCTTCAGTAGAAATAAGGCTTGAGTCAATCCGCAAAAACACTTTTACAGTACTTGATGAACTTCCTATCACGCCTACGAAACCCTTCCGAGTGATTTTACTGGTCAGTGGACAACGAAGGCATAAAAGGAGATCAATCGTGTTCGGTTTTATTTCTTATAATCTTTTGGATTGTGACCCAGAATGGAAAGGTTTTCCAGGATTTTTGCATGAAAAAATGCGGAGAAATCATGTCTTCGAGCTGCAGGTTCAGAAATGTTATCAGGATTTACGGAGTAATGGTGGAGGCAAAGTACGTAGCTTCCGGGTGGGCATGGCGGAGATAATGCGTTTATATGGGGAATTGAATAGAGTGGGAAAAAGTATGTACGGATGTGGAAGCCACCTTCTACATTAATATTTTTGTATTTATCTGTTTATTATTTGATTTATGCAAGGGTTTCTTAAACCAATATATGTTGCAGACGCACTGTAAAGTGAAAGATAAGTTGTATCGTTCAGAAATTTGCCAATCAAGTATATTGGTATTTAAACATATTACCGTTGACGATTAAACCAATGCTGAATAATTGAGTCCGTATTTTGTTAGATCAGTGAGCTCATTTCAAATCATTTCCATTCATTACAAAAATTGAAATAATTCCTTTTCTTTTCTCCTACCCAGAAATCTACCCAAAACCCATAATTTCTTCCTACATGGCAGAACCACATTTTCCTTTACTTTTAATCAAGTAAATCGCGACAGCGAGAAAAGACGAGCGAGCAGAAGAAAAAGAAGTTCCGATTTCGGAAGATGACTCGAAACTTTTGAGCAGCAATGTATACATTGAAGCGCGCGCTATATTATATACGCGTCGGAGGCAACAGCAGCAGCAGCAGCAGCAGCAGGTCGCATCTTGGACTTTGACGTGTGCTCGCGCGCTTGCGCTTGTTCGCTCGCTCATCCATCCATCTCTCTCTCTCTCTCTCTCTCTCTCGATCGCTCGGCTTAGCAGCAATGACTTGATTAATAACGCCTCGACGCTGCGGCAGCGCCTAATACGCATTTCCGCGCCTCGTGTAGCAGAGGCGAACCTGTGCTCTCTCTCTCGCACACACGCATACACACATACACCGACAGACAGCCAACTGTGGGAGATTTCTGTGTGTGCGATGATTCTCCCAGGGAGCAGCTAGTTCGCTTTGATTTTCGCCGCCTTGGGGGTCTCTCTCTCTCTCTCTCTCTCTCACACACACACACTCTCTCGCACACTCTCTTCAAAGACTCGCCACCTTCTCTCAACCCCCCATCTCGTATCGTGTGCACCAACGTCGCGCACACACTGACAGAGAGATGCTTCTCTTTCTTCTTCCGCTTCGCGTTCTTTGACTCTCTATATCTCTCCGTCGCTTGATCATTCTCTCTTCTTCTTCTTCTTCTTCTTCTCTCTCGCGCCTCTCTTCGACAGCTATATAACCCTCGCCCGCGAGACATGGAAGAAAGATCGCACAGAGAGATATTATTGCCGCGCTCGAATTTCATCAAGGTGTATATCGCGCATATAGATATTCGAGCTGTACTAATCTCCGTAGATTACGAAAATTCGCTTCGATAGGTGCAATGCGCAAGTTAACGCGGAAGTTTCGAGATATATCGTGTCTAAGAGTGAAATCATAGTCGGTCCATGGATATATAAGTTCGCGAATCTCGAGGCGAGTTTGTGTATATATATATATGTATATAAGAGAGTCGATGAGCGTCGTCGACATCAGACGAGCAAGACGCGTCGCGCACGACGTCGTCGGCCGTTTGAATATTTCACGATCTCATTAAGGCTCTCTCCCGTCGTTCGGTCTTGTCGCGCTGCAGGACAAAAAGAGCCAGCCCAGCAGCAGCTAGACTGTAGCGGCCGAGCGAGCGAGATAAAGAAAGACGGTCCGCAGTTACGCTATGTATATATATGTATAAAAGGGGATCGATGTGTGTGTGTGTGTGTGTGTGTAAGTCGTCGGCGTTTCTCCTCATCGGCTGGTGATGGCTTATCGCTCGACGCAGTTTTCCGTCTAAACGAGATTGCGAGTGAGTAGTGCAGATAGCGCGATTTGTCGCTCATACTTGACTTTTCAATCTTGGCTGCGAGTATGTTTGCTGCTTTATTCAAAGATCGCCTGGGTTATTTCAGCAGAGTAATCGTGTAGGCGAGCGATATTTACGCTGTTATAAAAGTCTCAAATTCCGAATGTACTAGAAAATTCAGTGATTTTGTACGAATGAATCTTAGAAACGTTTGATAGTTGTAAATTCCGCAACTGCACAGAAGCGTCGATGACTTTTCGTACTTAAAAAGGAGAATTTATTATGTACATACATAGTGTACTCATTTGCTTCTAAAAAATTTAATTTATCAGCGCTTATTTTCTACGTAAATACCTGTTATAAGTTTTTTTTTTATCGAAAGATGGATTGAATGCAGGCTATTATTACTAATATAACAAACATTTAGCAAAATTATCCCAACATGAATCCCAACGAATCCCAGTATACACCAAAGCGAACCATATCATCGCGATAAAAACGTTCCCCGCTGTAACATCAACATCATCTGCTTTGAATATTACAGAATAACCGCGTATGCAGGGCAGGTTTCACTTGCCTCGTGACCGTTATACGTATGTGCTGCGATGCCGACGCGGCACAACGTCTTGGAATCATTAGTAAGGATCCATCATTCGTGGGATACGTCGAGAGCGAGCCGTATACGTTCTTGATCCTTCACTGATCTCTAATGACTGATCTCGCGCCGGCCGCGACCTCTATAGGTTGTGCGGCTTGGTTTATTAATCCGTCTTCCGCGTTAAGTCATTCGTCATGTTCGCATCTTTGGAGGTCGCGCGCCGTATAATATCGGGGAACGTGTTTTCGTACCGATTATCGCGCCTTTGTATACAGGACTGTTTTCTTAATCTTTTTTGCGCCTCGGGTTCCGTTCTATTTTCCTCGCGTGTGCTTTTTTATTTTTCTATGTGGGAGGAAACCCAGTTTACCTGGTTGGATAAGAACACACCTAAAGCCCTAGAATGCATGATCTTATTATACCTGGAGTGCTCCTTATGGAGAATCGTAATTAGCGAAGAAAAGATTGTAAAGATAAGCGCGCAAAGAACTTGTAGCTGAATTTATAGTCCTAATTCAAAATGTTTCTTATTCGACCTTCATTACAATAATAAACAGTTAAACATTAATTTCGTTCAAAGAGCTTCGATAACCTGTGATATTATTGTTACAATAGCACGCAATCAAATATTCGCCGCAAACGCATAATCAACGACGCAAAAGCAATCAATATGAGAATATATAAGTCAGCGTGCGCGTCACGCCCTAAAATAAATAAGCCATACTTCCAAGAATCTGCAAGTCCCTCGGCGAAATTGCCATATAATTTTCTCTCCTTTTCCGCGGAAGGAATAAAGTCTCATAAGCACGCGGGGGCCGAGTCAGAGGAGCGGAAAATTCGAAGTTTGAAATATGTGGCAGATCGAGGCGCGCGTTGGGGCGAGCGCTCGAGATTGAAGGTCTCTCGACTGCAGCGGTATAGGTACAACGTAGCGATTCGCGGGGGATCGATGAACGAGAAAATAATTCGGCGAAGGGCGGGAGAGGGAGGGCTGCCGTGCCGCCCGCGAGGCTCGTATTTTCCTGATGCCCCGCGCACAGCGGGCGACGTATTACAGACGCTACCATACCACACCGCCCTGGTAATGCGTTTCTGATTGCCAAGCCGCGCGATGCTATATATATATATATATATATATATTTGGTTAGCTGGTTGAAGCGAACGCGAGGTGTGTATGATGGAAGTATCCAGCAAAAGCCGGAAAAAAATCGTAAGACACAGATCGATTGATTTTTTTTCACGCTCTTTCCGATGGTCTGGCGGTTTTTATTTTTAAAATACTTTGTTACAGTTAATAAGCTGTGTTAAAAGTTTAAAGAATTTTTTCTAAAAAATGGACGAGTGAAGGGTTCTCGTGTAATGAAATATAAAATTCTGTACGCCGCAAAGCTGCGGCAAGCCATAAGCATCACATATGCGCTACGCTTAATGGAGTTGCTTTTATACATGTATTATAATTAAATGTTATAGTATTTCATACTTAAAATTGAGTAGTCTATAACCAAAATAAATTGATTTGTGAAAAATACACATTTTTATGAGATCATATTCATTCTCTTAATGATTCTCTAATTTTCGTATTCATGAATAATAAGTTAGATTAAATAGGTCATTTCGCATTAGTTTCTTTCTTTTCTTCTTTTTTTTTGGGGGAGGGGGCGGTTACTTTGTTTTACTGATTCTAATCGGTTATTTAATTTTTCAATAATTAATAAATATGCACTTTTCGACTTTGCTATTGATAAAACGAGGATTCAAATTTTCACTTTGTATTGACGATATGTCGAAGATGCGTTAGATATTTCGAATGTCAAGTTGTTTCGGATAAGAAGTACATTAGTTTTACTTCACATCAGTAATACAATTATGTATATTGATTTATATAATAATGGATCCACTTTCACGTTCAAATGTTGAAACAAAATTTCGCGCTGAGAAGAACAATTAATTGATTAAAACAGTGACAGTTATGGCTTGGATTAATACGTAAATATTTCAATCTTTATTAAAAGAAAAGACAGATTTGTTAACAAAAGTTGACTCGCAATTAATTAGTATGCAAAAATACAAGTAAAAAACCGTAGGCATCATTTCTCAAGCGAAAATAATAACCGTTCGATATTCCGCTCACGCGGTCTCCTCGTCTCCTGCACTGCGTAACCGCGAAACTCGCCTCTTCCGCTCCCGAAAAATCAGCATAATTTTCGCCCATCTTCCCCGAACCCTCCACACACACACACACACACATCGAGACACAAGAAGAACTCGAAGCAAGTCTCGATCTCCGTCTCTCGGCATACACACACAGACACACACACATGAGCGTTGTGGACTCCTTTAAAGTTTCTCGCATTCTCATCACACGCCGTGCGCGCGATTTCTCAAGCCCCGAGAGTTGAGAAACACACGCGCGCTTTTCTCTCTCTCTCTCTCTCTCTCTCACTCTCTTCTCGTCGGTCGCCACACATAAGCGTGCATCTCAAGTGCGCGTTAACATCCGCACGCACACACACGGACACACGGACACACATGTATGTTCGCATACACGCTTTCCGTCGTTCACACCCAATGCTCGTCCAACTCTTTCATCCATGCTTACGCCTTACCTACTCAGAGAGCGAGCCTCGCCTTTCTCTCTCTCTCGCTCTCACACACACTCACTCCTTCTTTTTTCCCTTTGGCGTCTCTCTCTCTCTCTC